>RJWM01022402.1:0-33710 GCA_004363535.1 Dasyprocta punctata | reverse complement strand
GTACAGCTTCGGGAGTTCAAATTTGGGACACAGACACTGCTGAATGACTATAAAGTGAAGAGTGATATGATCCAGCATCCATTGGGAAAGACTACTCAGGGCAGCAGTGATTATGCCATTTCTATATAATGTAGCCAGAGTTGACGCTCAATGACAGGGTGGGGAAAAGACAAAGGGACAAATGACCAGCAGCAAACCACAAGTGAACAGATCACGGTACAAGAAGGTAAGTGATGAGACCGTGCCTGTGCAAAGTTTGTCCAGGGTAACTCACATCACTGGCGAAAATTCATTGGTAAATATTAAGAAAAGGAGTTACTATGTGGTTTTAAGAGACTACTATAATTGCTGACTTTTACTTTATTTTTAATAAAGATTTTCTCTTACTAAAATGTTTCCCTTTTTGCCAACAGGCATTTGTGACAAGACTTATGTAAGTAACAATGTTTGCCTCATTACTTGCTTATTTTTCACTATCTACACAGCTCCTAAGAGAATAATCCACAGGAAAAAAACACATCACTTTTGAATAAAAAGCAATGCAATGTAAGAAATATAATCCTGTACAGTACCCACTTCCAAACCTACTTCTTAAATGAATCAAGCTCTATTGCTATGATTTAATGATGTCCTTTCTGGAGATCTATAACCAAAAGAAATTCCATAACTTAATCCCCAAAATAGTAAGATTTCTCTTTACAGATTATTTCTTATTAATATATAACATTATATTGTTTGGAAGAGTCAATCATCTTCTTTTTCTCTTTAAAACAAAAAGCATGCACTGTATATAAATATGGCATTTTTAAATTAAGTATATTAACAGTTTTCTAAGAATAGTTCTATACTGCAGATGAAGTAGAATAATACAAGTAACTCAAATAGTTATTTTTTATACCTTTATCTCCTTATTATATCTAAAACTGAAAGACTATCTGGCACGTTTTTCTCCAAAGGTGTCATTAAGAACCATTTATCTCATTTACTAAATCCTAATTGCTAATTTCTATGCAATACTAAAGGTACAATTGAGTTTCTTTTCAAATGTACCATTGAGAAATATTCAAGTTACCAAATGTGGTGATAATATTTTAAAAACCTAAGTAATAACTCATTTCACTAAAACAATACTGTTTAACACTGCTTTTCAATATTCTAGTACCACATTTTTTGTTTTGTTCTTTCCCTGTACCAGTAACTCCTGGACCTGGAAAACACCATCCAAGTTAGAACCTGGAATCTGCCATCCCAATTTGAATATGCTGCTCACGCGTTCCTTTGTCTTTTCCCTACTCCTCACCCCCAAATGGTCTTCTTGGTAAACAAATCTAGATGGTGGATTTCTTCTTGTTGTTGTCGTTGTTTCCTGTTTTGTTTTGTTTTGTTTGTGAGACATTATGTAGTCCAGGATGCCCTTGAACTCACTAAGTAGCTTTGTGACCTCAAACTCACAGCAGTCCCCCTGCCTCGGCCTCCCCAGTGCTGGGATTACAGGCATGGATTAGCACACCTGGCTAGATGGTAGATTTCTGAATGGGCTATTTTGAGATGTTCTTGTTCAACAACATGTAAAATTCCAGAACTAATAAAATATCAGTTCATCCAGACACATCAGGGGTTAGGCTTTTGAAACTTTGAATATCTCATCCAAATTCACCTCACAAATGATTGAGGTAAGGAAATGCAGCATATGTTGGATTCATTCAACATATATACATAATTCATGCATAATTAGTGACATGACTACTGTTACCACCATAAAATACACAAAGTGCTAGTACACAAAAAATTGGTTGAATTTAAGTTTCAATTTTTTAACATTTTTCTCTATTACTCTTCTTGGCCTATTACCAGCTTGTTTCTGGAGGAGGAAAAAAGCACTCATGCCCCATATAAATAAAGTAGTTCCTATTTCTTTTTTTTTTGCTTATTATCTCTTAAGTAGCCACTTTAGAAAAATTACAGAATGACTCGTGCATACAGACATTTTCCCTCAAAATGTAACTCTCCTGAGACACTAAGTAAACGGAGAGTATCAGTATTAGCATCACATTTAAACGCATTAGAAGAGTTCATCAAAAAGTAAATCAGCAACACCATGATTACCTTTCAAAATTGCTAATACAATTTCATGAAAAAATGGCTATCGTTTAAGGTCTCTCTCATTTGTCACCATGAAATCTGACCCATCAGTATCATTTCCATGAGAAAATGTTGCTTACACTGTGAGAGATCACATCTTTGGAAATGAAAGTAACTATGTAAGTAAAATTTCACTATTCCCAGAACTATTTTCTTCAGGGGGAAAAAATACCTAAAGGAAATGATTTTACATTTCTGATGTTCTTATATATTTTTCAGGTAAAAGAAAAACAAAAGTTTGTAATTTCAGCACTAAATAAAGAGCATTACCCCAAGGATATAGCTCAGTGGTTGAGCACTTGCCTCGAATGCATGACATCTAGGTTCAATCCCCAGTACTGTAAACAAAACAAAACAAAACAAAACAAAAAACAACATTAACATTTAATGCTCTAGATTTTTTCCTTACTAAAGATTGTATGATTGTTAAAATAATACATAAATATGGCTTAAACACACCCCAAGATTTTCAAAACCTTTGAATCAACACATTCTATGACTTCTGTGTTTTTCCAAAAAAGAACTTTCTTAGTCCATTTTCTGCTACTAACCAATAACACAATATCACAGATTGGATGGATTACAGAGAGAAGGAAAGGGGAGGGGAGAAGAAGGGGAAGGAGGAGAAAAGAGATGGGATTTACTTTGGCTCACAATTCTGTTCCTAGGTCAAGGGGTCTGCTGCATCTAATGACGGTCTTTCTGCTGGCAGTGTCCCAGGGTGACACAGAGAAACAGGTGGCAAGAGACAGAAAATGCAAGAGATCTAGCCAACCTGGCTTTTGTAGCAGACTCAATCTGAAGAGAACCACTTACTATTAATCCATTAATTACATGAATAGATTAATCCATTAATGAGGGTAAGTGCTTGACCACCTCTTAAAGATATTATCTGATACCACCTCTTTTTTTTTCCTAAGAGACAAGATAGTGCTGTGTTCCTGATTCCTACTTCAGGTGCGAATGATCCTCCTGCCTCATTTTCCTGAATAGTAGGAACTCTAGGCATGTAACACCTCATCCAGCTGACCTCACCCCTTACTCTTTCAGAATGGAATTTAAATTTTAACATGGATTTTGGAGGGGGCAAACCATGCTCGTACCCTAACAAAAGCTTTCACTAGAACTTTTTGTTTTGTGTAGAAAATAATTTTTAATTTCTCATGGGCAAGAAGCATGCCCATTCTTATTCCACACTCTGCCTTGGAGCCATGAGCCTATCATGAAGAGGATTATGATAGCAACTTCCATTTCCTACAGTTGTGTTTAGCTTCTTTCATCTTGCATTCCTGAAATCTCCTTTAGGATAGAGAAGCCGTAATTTCTCTCTTTTTAAAATGTAATTCATGGCCCCAATTTAATATATTTAGGATCAGGGCGAAACACTCAGATGCTGCATCTTGCTTACAGGAACCAGCCACTGCTCTCAAGAGTATGTTTAAAGCAGCTTCATAATGCTATGAATTAATTCCAGCACACTGTCAAGAAGAAACAAATAATTAAGTACCCATTGAAGCAAAACAAATACTCCAATTTCAATACAGCACATAAAACACCACAACTTGTCAGGTAATTTAGCATGTTGGAATTCTTTCAATATAACTGACAGCTGCAGCCCCAATTCTCAAGGTAATCTGGAAATTTTATCATGTATTGAAATGCAATTCCTTTTAAATGTTGAATCCTGCACAGTTTAACAGCAGGTATTTCACAGCCTCATACATATTCTCATTTATTCTGCTGTCAGAAACGAAGTAGAGCTAGAAGGACCAAAGAAATCCCAGTTTTGTATTCCCTTCCCCTCCAGAAAGAACCTTAACTAAAACTACTTAATATTCATTAATATCTAAAATTTGAAGAGCAAACAACATTGGAATTCTACTGACTTATATGACAATTGCAACTAAAGATCTTATGATAATTTCCCTCATTGACCAAAAACAAGCAAACTTGATGGGTAGAAACAGGAAAAGTTAGAAATATCTTGAAAATCAGTTGTCCCCAGTGCTTAAGACAATATCTATACATAGTAGTCATTTGTTGAATGAAAGAGCAAATGAATGAATGAATGAATGTGTTTGAATCTACCTTGGCCTCAACTCTGCAACTAATTTGTAATATATTTTCAAAGCCTGGAAACAAAATAGACCAAATGTACCCTCCTTCTGATACATATGTTCCGAAATAGAGGCCCCCAGATAATCTTTTCCTTCTCTGCCAATCTCCATTTGCCTCTAATTCAGTTTTTAGGCTTGTCCTAAATGCACTTGGATGAATATACATACCTTACTAGTTAGAGAAATACTAGCTTCTGTACCTAATAAAACCAAAAATTTCCAAGATCCAACATAATCAAAATTTCTTTCTTGTTCACCTAATACTGAGCAGGAGAACATGAGGAGTAACCCTTAAATGAAGTCATAGAAACCCAGGATTGCATAAATTCTGCCATCTATACTACAAGGGTTATAAAGTCTCTCCAGAGGTTATCTCCTTAATAGCAAGATAGAGGAAAGGAAGAACCTGGGGAAGAGCAAGCCAGAAGGCTTTTGTGAGTCACATGTGAGCATGAGCATCACTTCTTACCATATTTCACCTGTTGAAACCCAGTCAGTGACTGCATGTAATTACAAGGAGATCCTTGAAAATGTAGTCTACAGCTGAATAACCATTTCCCACAAACAGTTCTATGATAGCTAAGGAGATGGGTTCAAGAGGTGGCACACATATTTTGCTTGACAGTTCAATATCTCTATCACATGTTTCCTCATCTGAAACCAAGATACAGGGATACCTGGGACCAGGGCAGTCTCTTGATGTGGGCCACCTCAGGTTACCTATTACCTTTGAGATGCATGTTGAACAAAAACCATAGAAACTCAAGATCACTGAAGATCATTGACTTTTTTAGTTTGCTAATTTTCAAAATAAATGTTATTTGTGACATCATCAAGGAGCCATCTTGTAGTGCCACAATTCAGTTGACCATAGTAGTTCCTCATTTTGTACGCTATTATTTCAGATACCTTGGAAACAAGGAAATGGTAGTAGGAATCACCTTTTTATCTCCTTGATTGGAATAGGTGATTTTGATTGCATTTACTGAAGAAGTAGGTCCACAGTTGTTGTTAAAACAGTCATAAATCTCAGAAAAATTGTATAACATAAATAAGGTCTTAGTCACTTTCTCCTCTCAAAATTCCTATCATGACCACAACAGAAACTTATAGTTCTAGAAGTAAAATTTAAAGATTTTCATAAAGATATTTTTTAAATTTTTTAAAAGTTTATTTTAAAGAGGATAAAACCAAGGAAAATAAAATGGAATAAAACCAATAAAAACAAACCAGTACAAGTGATACAGGACTTCAAAACAATACAAAATCAACAATAGTTATCATAATGCCTCTTGTTGTCTTCAAAAAAGCTGCCAATACCTTCAGACATAGTAAAAATCAAACAGAACAGTACAAAATAGGACCAATAAAAACAAAACAATGAATGGAATAAAGGACTTCAAGACAAGACAATAGTAAATTCAAAATGGCTACCATAATATATCTTGCTATCTTTGAAATAGCTGCTCATGCCATCGTATATAACAAAATCAAACAAAACAAAACAGAACAAAACCCAACCCAACAAAACAATGAAAATGATACAGGACTTCAAAACAAAACAATAGGGAATCAACAATGGCTAACACCCTCAGAAGGAGACACCCCCCCCCCAACCGAGAAGCCACACTGCATATCACTATCCTCTAAACAGATGATCAGACTATGATTGGCTCATCTTGTTTACCAGCACACACGCCAGAAGGGGCTTGGGTCTGGCTGTTCCCCTGCCAGCAGTGGCCCATGCACGACTCTGATTTGCAGGGAGGGCTTGCTTCCTGGAAAATCCTTGTTCTTTCCCCCCACAGTCTGCGAATGGCACTGACTCACAGGAAAAGGCTTGGGTCTGGCTGTCCCCCTACCAGAGGTGGCCCACACATGGCTCTGGTTCACAGGGAGGGCTTGCTTCTTAGTGAATCCTTTTTCACTCCCCCTGCAGTCTATGAATCTAAAAGGTTTTAATGACATTAATCTCTGCTGTGGCTGTGGCCTTCTTCCTAGCAATTCAAAAAGAATTGAAGGGAACTAATGAATTGACTGGAACTCTTCCAAAGTAGTCAGTATCTATAGGAAATATTCTAGTAAGCAAGGACTAGTTCCTAAGCTGTTTCAGAAACACTGAGTAGAGCTCTATGGCATGACCTTCCAAATGAAGTTATGACTAATCCAGTCTATGTTTGATGAAAACATCTACCACATCCTATGCACTTGCCCCTACTATTGAGCAAGCTGAAGAACAAAGTAATTTATAATGGAAACAATTTGGCATAAAATATTTGTTACAGTAAATGATAAAAACATTAAGATTTTATCTTCTCTAGAAACATTAGAAGTCATAATCACTAAGACTTCTTTATATGACCTCTTATATGACCTCTTCATATGGTCTCTCCCATATCACTCCTCCCTATCACTTCGTCACACAGCACTAATCACTGACCACCTCTGCAGTATCTCTTACCCACTCAGCTGAATTATACAGATGTCCTTGTAAAGTACTTGTCTCTCACAAATTCAAAGCAGCAAGAAATCTACACATGAACTCTAGCATTATGTGAATTTAATTTAACAGTGATTTGGTTAAGTATAATTAAGAGAGCCAAGATTGGAAAGACAAAAAAAAAGTGTGTTAACAGGGCTGACAATATGTTGTGCATAACAACTTGGTCCAATTTAACTTCTGATCAATAGCATTGCTTGTGAATAAAGAGAAAATAGACTGAGCATGTCAACTAAAAAGTGATCCAAAACAACAGGAGCTTCTTTAGATGAACCTTAACTCCATTGAAAAACGTGACTCTCTGTAAGGCTGAAGCAGATCTTGGCTACCATCAACACATTCTATTTTCACATCAGGTTTAGAAAACTGGAAGCCTAGTACTGGTCTGCACAAACTGTAACACTTCCCGTTTTGCATTTTTGCAATTTGAAAGAGAAATATGCAAGCTCTCCATTCAGATGAACTATGCAGTAGATGCCAAGTATTCCCAGGCAGACACCCACATGCTGTGGATTTATTTTCACTTGTGAGGCTGATCCAACACCCGCTGCTGCTGAGCTTCCAGGGTTCTCTCCTGGGACTTTCCACCAGCCGCTCCATAACCCTGGCTGCCCCTTTCAACATAACACATTATGGTGACAACAGAGCTTATCCCCAGAAGATAGTAGCAATATAAACTTGGAAATCTGTTTCTGCTCTCCATATTTACAATTCTGTTCCCAGGGTTAACATGGCATGACACTCATTCTTGTTAGCCTCTCAGGGAGAAAAAAAATCAGCCCATAATCTTGTTCTGTCTGTTTTTCATTGTATATATAAATATTATGTCTAGTCAGTCCTGAGTAGCAGGCAGAGTATAAGCAGGAAGAGATTCTTACTCCAAATCATGCAATGTTATTGTGATTGGAAGGACTTTAATTTTCCAGCATAAAGTACTATTAAATACTCTAAATAAACTAATTATTAATGCCAACCATCTTAGTGAGGTAATTCAGTACCCTCGTTACTTTGAAAAACTTCCACACAACAGATATATGATACTTCACACATAAACTCTAATTACACTAATTACAATGCAGGAGGAAAACATGCTTTGTTTTGTAAATGCCTAATAAAACTGAGCATCAGAGCATTCCAAATGAACATATTAGGCATTGGTTAAGCAACAAGTCTCTTTGTCAGGTTATTTACAGAAGCCAAGACAAACAACCTTCCTCATGTATTTCCTTTGGCTATAATTATCCTACCTGGCCACAAGCATTTAAAATTAAACTTAAAATTTAAACTTGGGAGAAAAAACTAATTAATGTGTGTATTTATAAACCAAATTAATTTTGTTTAATTATCTTTGATGAGGCTAATCAAATAAAATCACTATTTTATGCCATGAAGTATCTTGCCCATTTATATAAAAATAGGCTTAAGTTGAATAAGGGAGAAGCACAAAAAGGACATTGGTGGTTGTTTATAAGCTGGCTTAAGAAGGCTATCCAACATTAAAAGATGTATATAAAATTTTGAGTGTAGTACAACACTACCTTAAAAAAAGAATATGAAAGAAAAGTGAAGAACAGCATAGTAACATGGCTGATGATGATTTTGTACTTTTTTTTAAAAAAATCTTGTTTTTTAAATAGCAGTAATCTAATGATATAAACATAGGTTACTAATTCAAGATTGAATTGACAAAGAACTGAAAATCATGGAGTTTGACAAGTCTTCTAATAAGCATAGAAGTAACAGCATCTGAAGTTTTAATTTGTCTTTTATAAAGAAATGTCTATCAAAATACAGTTAATAAAGCCACAGTAAGCTTTAATCAAATGGCAAAAAAGGATAAATCGCTACCCAATGATTCCTGAAGGTGATGCCTAAAATAACTCTTATTTTAAAGTACTATTATTCATGCTAAAAATACACATCAACTGTACATGAATTGTAGTAGTCATAAAACTAACTAGTGAACGCATACAAAAGATTTAAAATTCCTAGTTGCAAAAGGGAACTATTTTTATTTTTAGACTTACTCCATGGAAATGAGACTTGGGGTTCTTGAAGACCATGACCACATAGTTTCTTAATCTTCCTGAACCTCCATATAAAATAACTAGATAACAAAGAAAAACTCATGAAGAGCATTTATAATAAACTAAATCATAAAGCAACCACACAAGTTATAAATCATGAAACAAAGAGAAGATAAATCACTAACTGAAAGCTCTACATAGTATGTGTTTGTGCAAAAGAAAGCAAAGGAAAACATTAGGATGTCTGATGGTCCTGAAGACTAGAGACATCAACAATAGGCAATACACGCTCACTGTCAGTCATGACGAGTGTATATGAAAACAGAAACTGAAGCTAGGAGAAATTGTGCCCAACATAACGGTGAGAGAGTACAGGGAAAAGACATTGAGAACTAAAGAGTTTAAAATAGTTCAGACCTTACAGTAGTCCAGACCTCATGGACTGACCAGATAGATCTTTCAGAACAGAGACACACACTGAAAAGAAACTAGTAGAATTTGAATCAAAAGAGAAGGGACAAAGAATGTAGAAAGGGAGGAAAGTTAACATTCAAGAGAAAGTTAAGAAAGGTAAGAGCAGAAGTCTCTGAAAGCAAGCCACCAGTTTTTGAATGTTGTTTATCTTAGTCTTTTCTGGCTGCTATGACAAAATACCATGTTAGGTGGCTCATTGACAAAGAAGTTTATGTCTTAGAGTACTGAAGGTTGAGAAGTCCAAGATCAAGGCAAATTCAGTTTCTGATGTACACTTGCTTCCAGACTGGCAGAGAACCACCTTCTCAAGGTATCCTCATGTGGTAGAAGGGGCAAGGGAGCTTCCTGGGGTCCTTTTTCTCATGCTACTAATCTTCTTCTGGACCTAATCACCTCCTGACTTCTTCACAAATTCCATCACTTTAGCAAATAAAATTTCAAAATATGAATTTTGGAGGACACAAACACCCAATCCAAAGCAGTACTCAAACACAACTAAAGAAGGAGGATTGTGGTGTTAGAGAAGCATTATTAGCAATAAGACTGAAGTTTTTAATTGCCTTCTTCTATTAAAAGAAATATGGCTTTTTAGAAAGTCTATATAAGGTATATATATAAAATGAGCAGGTATATATATAAAATGAGCCTACAATACCCTCTTGAAAAAGACTATTAGAAATATGTGAAAAATTAGTGATTTGAGGTTTCCACTGACCAAAGATGGGACAATTTATCATCATTAAGAAAATAATTGTACACGGACTAAAATCAAAAAATGTATAAATCTATTAATTCATAATATTTAATTAATTAAAAATTTATCAATCGCCTTCACAGATGCTAAATAAAGAACACTTATTCTGCTTTTCCTATGTGACTATATCACTGGGTAATCAAATGGTAGGTCAAGGAAAGTAAGTATCTATTTATAAAAATATTCCATATAGTAATTATTTTAAATTGTAGACTACCACTACTTGCAACTGCTCCTCATTCAATAAATTAAAGGATCTATATGTTGAATATCAATGTCTGCAAACAAAAGTAGACACACCAGACATTATGTGCCTCCTATAGTTTTGCCAAAACATCAAACCTGAGTCCAAGAAACCCTCTGGGTACTTTTTTTTTCTTCAGGAAATAGGAAAGAGGAAGAAGAGAATTTAATCAGGAATGCACAGTTAACTAAATCTAAACAGGTAAAACTTGATAGTTCACATCATCTAGGTCCTTGAACAAGTAAATCATAAGGAGAATAAAGGTGCAAAATATTGAGAGGAAGGAGGGAGTGTGGTCACCTGTACATTAAAGAAAAAGCTAAACACATCAAAAGTCTTATTGGAAAAGACTAAGATCCAATGTACAAGGATGTACTCTTGAGTGATAAATTTGAGAAGTCAAATCAAAGGACATTGTTACTACACAAGCCAGAAGAACAGTCACTCTGATGCACATGTTGGTAATGAAAACAGTCCTCGGAAACATGTCAGGTGAGTGGGAAAATTCCATCTCACCTTGGGTTGTAGTTACATGTGTATTTTCTTCAAAGTAATTCAGTAGCTAGAAGCATTATCAGCAAAGAAAAAATAAAAGAAAATAAAAGCAACAACACACTGATGCAGTAGAAAGATAATAGGAGCTATGTACAGGCTCTAAGAGCCAGAATTAAAACTGTTGTACAATCATCTTTGACCTCCAGCAAACTCCTAAAAATACTAAGACCAAAAGAGAAATCAAAATATATCATATACAGGCAAAAGTTCCCATGATGAACATGATAATTATGTATATCTAAATTCTACCAACAAACTTAATTGAGAAAAGAATACTAAGTCTCAGTATCAGGCCTCAAGGAGAATCAAAAAGAATATTTGTGTTTTCATTGTCTGATTGCTTGATCATTTTTTTCATGCCTAAATCTTGTAATCTGAACTACTTTCAAGACAACAATATGCAATACATTAGTGTTAATTTCCTATTTTTTTTAATTCTATATTGTTTTTATCCTTTTTCGTTTGTTTTTAAAATAAACAAAAAAGTGTATGGTTTCCCCCATCTCTGCTTCTTCAGATTCCTTGTTACAGAATTTTGCAGAACTAGGTTATTGTAGTCACTATAGTTAGGTCCCAGGATCAAGCAAAAGAAAAACTTTCCTGGGAAAATTACTCTTTAAATTGTGATGAAGAAAAAAAATAGCCTCAATGTTCTATCATCTCAAGCAAAAACAAGAATCTGAACTTGAAATGATTCATAAAATTTTATTTTATTTTATTTTATTTTATTCTATCAGGTTTTTATATATTCATAAATTCTGCAACAATAAAATAGCTTTTTGTCATGGTAAATATTGTTATATCTTCTATAACAATATATGAAAGTATGATTAGATGAAATGACAATTCTTAAGCCTGAAGCAACTGCAAATGTTTAACACAAGATAGAAGAAGACAAAACAGGAAGGGGCTAAATTTTTTGTTTTGAATAAAATCCATGCTATGGCTATTATCCTTCTGTTGGTTCCTACTACATACTCAGACACTACATCTCATATTGCAAAAGTGAGCAATGGCATAATCAGCCAACCAAATGGTCTATCTTCTATGGTTTGTTGAGGGTCCATGGAGGTTTTTCCATTACTCTGCTTGCCACACTTACAGATTCTAGACAGCAGTTGGGAAAAGGAAAATAAACAGGCATTCACCACCCATCTGGGCCATGAAGCACACAAACAAATCTTAAAAATTGTTCACTTGGTTATTTACTGGAGGTTGAAGCTGTAGCATAGTGAGCCCACAAAGGGAAAAGAGGTCTAAGACACTTCATGCAAAGGAATCCTTGGCCTACTTACAGCACGGTGTCTCAGCCTGGCTCTTGAAGGAGAGTGAGCAAGCTTCCCCTTGATCAGAAGAGACCCTCCTCCAGACCCATGTGCACCCTGCCCCGCTCCCCACTGTCATCACTCCCTCTATTCTTCATGCCTGTTTCTCATCTAGTTGGCCTCCAGAGCATCCCTTCTTTTTTCTGATCCTCAGTGTTAGGCAGGAGGGGTGCTATGGGTTCTCCAAGGTGGCCTGGCCATCACAGGAAATGCCCAAAACACAACCAAGCAATGCTGTAGTGGGAAAGACACCTGCTCCCCACCCCGCATTGGTATAGCTCCTCAACATTATTTTGCTAAAAGAGTAGATTTTCCTTCCCTAGTTTTGAGTTACCTTACAAAATCACCATCTCGTTCTTAATATCTGAGAAGATAATTAATAGATCATTGAAAATTAGGAAATTTTTAAAAGGTAATCTGTTTCTCCAGCTTCCTGGTGCTCAGATCAGAAACTGCCACTCCCTGGTGCCGAGGAAGATTGAGCCTGGCTCCATCTAAATGTGTATTTTCCCTGGCTTTTGTTGAGCCCCTTCTGTACTTCTGTGTACTTCAGGTGAGGACAGACTGTGAATAAATTTATGTTTTCCATTTTTATGGGCCCATTTAAATTCTTGATGGTGGACAGTCACAGGAATCCAGATAAGCTAGGGTCGTAATCATGCTTTTGACTGAGTCTCTCCCAGGAACAAGAAGAGAGGCAAGGCTGCCGCAGAACTGATGCTAGGCGAACCTGTATATGTGTGACTGAATATGAGTTTCAAAGTCATACCATAGCATATGTACTGCTTAGTACATAGACCCACCATACCTTATCTACGTAATTCATTTGGTTAAAAATCATAATGGAAATCCCCAGGAAAATGGTGGTAAAGGAGGGCATTATAGAGAGTAAGGATGTGTCTGCTACGAGGCAAGACGGTAGGTTTATAAAAGTTGAGTTTGGGGCTTAATTTTAACCCATATTGAGCAAATACAGAACCAAAATCTTTCTGAAGATACATATACCCACAAATCTTCAGAGATGTGCCCCAGAGTCAAAGATACACAGGGGTAAAAGCCAGGTTTCTGGATGTTTAACCTTCTCAAGGCTTTTTCAATAAAAATGCTTTCCCAAAATATTTTCTTAAGGAGAAAGAGGGGGGAAAGATTGGTTTATCCTTTTAGAGAACCAATATCTTTGCTGAATCTGCTGTGATAAGGCACAGTGATTATTACTGGGTATACGAAGTTAAGTAAGATAAGGTCACAATCTTCACAGTACCAGCAGCACAAGGACTGGGCAGGAATAAGGATGAACCTTGTAAGTGCTAGGAGAGAAGACTGCTTGGGGAAGTGGTGGAAGCACCACCGAAAAGTACCAGAGCAAGAACAGATCAGAAATAAAGAGAGAGAGCTTGCAGGAGAAAATTAATTTGACCCAGGTCAAAAAAACAAAAAAAAAAAAAGGAAAATGAGATATGAAGATAAGACAATAAAGGGGCTAAATTCACAAAAGTGATCAAAATATATACTAAATTTTTTAAATATATGACATTTGAAAAACATTGCCATCAATCTCACTCAAAATACTCCCCCTCATAACAGACATATTTCTAGTCACTTTCTGAAGCAGGTCTGAAAGTTCTCTTTCATGAATGTCTTTATGAGACATGACCTTAAGTACAATGAATGCTGCTGCCATATGCCATCTAATAGAAATATGGTGATGCCTCATCCAAGTGATTCACTGGATCTGGTACCAGGCAAGTTCTGGCTCATTCTCAAAGTCAAGTGACCATGAAAAGTAAATGTTTTTACTCAGTTCAGGACACTGAGACATCCATGGCAGTGCAACTGAAGATGCTTGTTCGAAGCAAGGGTGAGTGTTTTAGAAGAGGATTAATGTCTATTTATACACACCTAGTAATTGTATATGTATGACATTTGGATACATATATTCATTGTGTAATGACCAAATCACAGCATTTAATATATGCATTACCTCAAACATTTATTATATCTTTGCTCTAAGAGCATTCAGAATCTTCTAGCTACCTTGAAATACATACCTCACTAGCTTTAACTATTCAGCCTACTGAGTTTCTGAACCCTCGATTTTCTCCTTCTACCTGAGTTTTGTACCTGCTAACCAATCTTTCTCGATCATTTCTTTCCCTACCCTCCCTGCATCTAGTAGCTACTATTCTTACTGAACTTCTATGAAATGAACATTTTTAGATTCCACATATGAGTGAGATTATGTGGTATTGCCTTTCTATGCCTCATGTATTTCACTTATACTTATCTTTATATTATTAAAAGTAGAGGATTCTATTTAAATATTTCCTGAGTGTAGAAACAGGAAAGTATCAAAATTCTTTTTCTAAAGCAAGGAAAACTTCTACACTACTATCAGATTAAGAACAATGGATAACTTGATTAAGAATTATTCCAAGAATTTTCTAAATAATTTATCATCTGCACAATAACAACTAGTCAAAGGCAGGGTTGGGATTCAATCAGCTTGTCTGGCACTGGCCTGTCAGATCTAGTCCACTGTACTTACAGCCCGTTATGAATAAGCATTGTAATGTGACCGAGTAAAAAATTTATACACAAAGATAAGTAGCCTTTTTATAAAAGTAAGAAGCATAGATAAATGGTTAATTTCCTTAACATATAAAGATATTTCTAAGCCAATAAAAAAATCTAATAACATTCCAAAACAGCAATAAACAAAAGATATGAATCATCACCAGAATGAAATGAAAATAGCACTTAAATATATGTAGAAACTGTGACATTGTCAGGAGCTCAGCTGAGCTTCCTGGTGTCAGACTGGGTGCATTAGTCAGCTTCTTGTCACTACAGTGAAATACCTGAAACACGCTAATTATGAAGTAAAGAAAGGTTTCTTTGGGACTGCAATTCTGGAGGTTCTAGTTCAAGACTAGGAAGTCCCACGCCTTAAGTCTCTGACAGCCAGAAGGTGTGGCAGAATAAATAGCTCACATAATAAGCCAGAAATTACAGAGCGATTGAGAGACTAGGAGCACACAAGCTCTTCTGAGAGTATACCCTACTCCAATTACCTAAGGACCACCAGTCCTGCCACCTAAACATTTACAGAACCTTGAAATATCTCCAACCTGAGGACAAAGCCTTTAACACAGGAAACTCTGGGGGATGCCATCCATAGTCAAACCATAGTAGTAGGCAATTAAAACAAGTTAGAGTCAGGTCTTTAAACACATACTGCAGTGGAATAAGAAACTAAAATAGAGGACAGCCTCCTGCTCTGCCCTGCTCCATGGAACAGTGTCAGAGGAGAATGACAGATCTGCACAGAGGGAGCGCCAAAGAAAATCTCCTGCAGCTTCACAGGCTCAGGGTTAGAGCACTGAGTCAGAGTGGAGAAAAGTATCTTCACACACACACACACCACCCCAAACCCTGTGTGCCCAAAAATGAGACCTTAGCAAGGACACTTGAAGACGGTCTCAAGCAAAAGCCTTAGATAGGAGGTTTCTGATAACACAGCCCGAGCTGGGAATGCAGGTGTACACATGAGTGGGACTGGCCGGGCCTGCATCCTGCAGCTCTCCTCAGAGAACGTCAGGTCTACAGCGGGAAAGGCCCTTTCATTTACCTGCAGCGAGGCTCCCAAAATCCCACAAGAGGCTTTAATCAGGAGCTAGGCTCTTCAAATATCTGTTCAATTAAAACGGTAAAAAATTTAAAACCATCAAGTACTATTTTTATTTATAATTTATAAAACAGTTATAAAATTTTGTGTGACGTGAATGTGGAGCAGTGTTGCGCTGTGTGCTTTGCAGGTGTCTAAGTTGTACTTTTATTATAAAAAAACTCACATTAGGGACATTTGGAAATATCTGTCATAGATAAGAATACTTATATAAGGAATGACCAAAACTACAGCAAATGTTTCAGGTAGACAATACTACTACACTAAAAGACACATTGCCAAGAACAATGGAATAATGGGCTGAAAGTGAGGGGTGATGTTTTGAGGGGGATCAATGACAATGTATTTTTGTACTGTAATATTTTCAACTAAAACATTTACCAGATTTTTAATCACACCTCACACTATTTCACCAAGCAATTTTACTCTTAAGAATTATTCTCCATCTACTTGCACATATGTAAAAATACAAGGTTTTGAGGAAATTCACTGTATCACTGTTTGTAATAAGCAATGGAAGCAAAATAATCATCATTCTGGGAGTAGGTAAATTATGATCTAGTCGCAGAATAGAGTAATACATAGCTGTTAAGGCTTATATGTAGTAGGATTGAATAACCTCCACCAAATAGTCTCACCTAGGAATTGAATAACAATGTGGAACACAATATGTATAATATCCTGCACTGTGGAAGGAAAGGATGTGGTGGAATGTCTAAGTTTAATTCCAGCCAGACTGCAGAGCTTCAGCACTAGCCACTGTGATTTCTAAATTGATCCTGAGCAAATAACTTACTCATCTGGAAATGGGTATTTAAGTGGTCCCTCAGCCACAGAGCTGCTGTAAGGATTAAATAAATTACATAGTATGTAAGTCAAAGATTTCCAGCCTCCTTCATCTGGGCACACAGGAGGCCAACTGACTGCCTCTTTTGCAGTAAGATGTGGGCATGCAATTGAATTCTAGCCAATGCTTGGCAGGCCTTGCCTATAAAAACTCTCTTGCATGCCATCCTTTTTACAAGTTGCCCAGCCAGAGGCTGATGGGCAGGGCACTGTTTTTGTTTTGTTTTGTTTTGTTTTGCGGCACCAGGGATCGAATTCACAACATCGCACCTGCCAAACCGACACTTAAACCACTGAGCCAAACTCCCAGCCCTAGTTTTTTGAGGCAGGGTCACACTATATAGCTCAGGCCAGCCTTGCAATTGTGTTGTAGCCTAAGCTGGCCTGGAACTCACAATGCTTCTCCTACCTGAGCCTCCCGAGTGCTGGGATTAAAGGCATTCACCGCCACACCCGGCTGGGCAGGGCAGTTTTAAGTGACTCACTGAAGATGGCAAGGCCTCTGCGAGTCTGTGTCCATATGACTGACTGTGGATCCCTTCCCTTCACTACACACTCCTACTGCTGACCTAGATCAGCTCCTTTTGGGTTTGAGGCATAATACCTGTTAGGGTTAATTGATGATAACGGTGTTATCTTAACAAATGGAATAAGCTCTTATTGTGTTTGCTGCTACTATCATAATTGTTACTGCTTGTTGCTAGCATGCAATAGATCCCTGAAAGATATAAAAAATATTAATGATTGCATTTGCCTCTGGAAGAGGGGATCATGTAGTTTTTACACCTTTTAAATTCTTGACATCTGCATGCTTGTATGAATGTGTCATATCTGTGTCAGGCAGCCCAGGCTGTCCCATGCTGTCATCAAAAAACGCTGTGATCTCACGGCCTTGCCACACAGAGGCTTGATTCTCATCGACAACAGGGTCTGATACCGGCCAGAAAGATCTGCAGCCTACCGCTCCTCCGCAGAGTGACTCAAGGATACAGATTGTTTGCATCTGCCTACTCCTATATTTATTGCTGCATCCAAGAGAGAAATAGGGATAGCAAAGGCACATCCTCTTGCAGGCCATAGCTTCCAGACTTCAGTGACATGATCCTTTCGATATTAGGCCTCAGGATTATAATTCGGACATGTGCTCTAGAAAATTGGGTAGCTTGATGATCCGTTCCCCCAGTGTCCTGGAATTGTGACAGTCCTGGAGAGATAAACTGAGGGTATTTGCTTGGCCTTTTGCCATGTGACACTGCTTCCCCTGATCACAAACACACAAATTAGAAATCTGTCTCTAGAAAGGCATGATGTAGCCAGGCAGAGGCCATTCCAGGTGAATCAGACAGCTGGGGCAAGATTCAATAAATAAAAAGAATCAGTGCTTAGTTTTGTAGTCTTTACACTTTATACTCTGTCTTAAGAGCTTCTGTGTGCTTTCTATTTTAATAATTCTATTCACTTATTAATGTGAATACTGTCAATAAAAGGAGGTGCACGTTTTATTAATCTTTAGGCCAAGAAGTTAAGTATCCAAAAATTATTTCTATTTTTAAAAAATGGGTTCGGGTATGTAGCTCAGCGGCACAGGGCCTGCCTGGCAAACATAACACCCTAAGTTCAATTCCCAGTACCAAAAAATAAAAAGAACATTGCAAAATGAAACTAAGTGTAAATGTCACTGGCTGTGTGGCCTTTGAGTCTCTTTCCCCCACAGCAGAGGTTTTCACTGCTGTTCCCCACATCGCTACTCCTCGGAGTGCACAGGACCAATAACTAGTTCTTGCTAAATGACTATGAGCAGTAGTAAAATGTGTGACTTCCACACTAAAGCATTTAGGAACCAGATATTTCTCTCCTCTCTTCTCCTTTCCTCTCCTCTCCTCTCCTCTCTTTTCCTCCCCTATTCTTCCCTCCCCACCACCTCTCTCTCTATCTCTATCTCTATCTCTATCTCTATCTCTACCTCTCTCTATCTCTCTCCCATGCTGACTGGAAGTGTTATGTTTTCCATGGAAGAACTACAAGTGCCAGAGTTCTAATTCTTACAGTCACCATTTGGAAAGGAGCTGCTCTGGTGAGTTATTAGATTTGTGGTGCATTTTATGTGAGAGAGAAATAAAATTGCATGTGATGCTGAAAGGCTTGTTTTTTATCACAGCACAACCTCACCTCAAATGACAACTGCCTCCAACCTCTTTGTTCATCTAAAGAATACTTACTATACATAAGTAAGATAGGTAAGTATATAGCAAATATTTGCCTACATAAAGTAGAAACAAAAGTATTAATAGTCAGACATGGGTCAAATAAGAAACTAAATAAAGCAGTATCATGCCAAAAGTTTCTGAACTAGTTTCAGTACATCTTTATTGTATTTCAGTAAATACTTACTGAATGCCTATCATGTTCAGAAAATCTTCTTAGCAGAAAGCTACAAAGATGAATAAGATAAAACCACTGTTCTTACAGGTTTGTCAGACCAGTAGAAAGACAGACACTCTCCTGGGTGGTTCCAAAACTACATGAAGGAGGAGGCAGAGCTGAATCTGAGCTGCTGTGGGTGTGCAGGGAACTCCAGCTTAAGCTGGGAGGTTCATGGAAGGCTTCCCCAAGGAAATGATTCATACACAGCAATACTTAGGCTGATTCTGGTCCTTTGTATTTTATAGAGAAGAACAGCTATCAAATCTAGATGTGGTTTTTGTATTCTGTTGGAATTTGGTTTGTGTAAAGTAGTTGCCTCTTGAAGAAAACAAGAGTAAAATATTGACTTCACAGTTCTCAAAATTTCAATTTGTTTTAGGCAAGCAAAGGTAGATATAAAACTCTTATCCATTCCCACAGTGAAACCCAACCACTGTGAATTCCGCCCTCAATGTTCATTTACCCTAAGTATCACTCCCCTCAAGAAATTTATACTCCATACTTCTAAAGCACCCCTACGTCCTATAATTTATTATTGTCTATAGGTTAAGTGCCCATATGGGCATAGCTTAGAGCAGTAATAGTGAACCTATGGCACATGTGCTGCAGTGGGCTTTTTGTATCATTCAAAGCTCTAAAAGGTTCGCTATTATTGGCTTAGAATATCAGTGGAATTTCAGATGTAAGGCCCACCATTCCAGTATAGTGGCCAAGAACTTGGTTTGGGAACTAATCTTTTCTAGTTCTGGGACAACTAGCTAAGTGGCCATAGATAAGTGACAAAATTCAATGAGCTTCTGATTTCTCACCAGTAGAAATGACAAGTTAACAATCAACCTCACAAAAACTTATGATAATTAGATATATATAATCCAGCAAGAAGAGTAATTACTTGGTGAATTAACTGATAATATAAGTATTATTGTTGTCCTATTGTTGTTAACTCTATAGATGTGTTTTCATTTAGAGTTTATCATTCTACCCTAAAATTAGATATTTAATTTTGTATAATAATGACAGTAAAAATAACAAAGTTAAATTTTTGAGAAATTATAAGATTTCAAATACAATAGTTACTTAATAATATTAATAAACTAGAAGCTAACAATCCCCCAGTGCTTTCATGAAGGAAAGAATTCAGAATGGAATTGAGTAGCAATCATACTGAACAAAGCTATTTCTCTTAGTAGCCCTGGATCTCCTTTATAAAAGAGATCAACTTCTTTACCTGTTTAAGTCAGAAGGTATCTTAAGAATATGAACGTCAACATCCTATCAATTTCATGAGGCTCTGAGAGGTGTCATCTCTGGGACATGTTCTCTTATAACTAAATAAAAAAAATGTTGATTGACAAACTCTAGTCAGGAAGTTTTCTGCAGCAGGCTCGTAACTCTAGTCAAATTCATTTTAATGGTTTCATTTTACATATCACACAGCTGAATTCCAGAAACGTTAGTATTAACCAAAGTTATGAGCTTCAACGAGGACTAAAATTCAAAATTCCTGCCTTACTGGGCTTCACCTTCTACTATACAATAATTATTATTACAAAGTGTAATACACCATAGAAACAAAAGAGAAAATAGATCAGTTGAGTGGCTACAATCCTGAAAATTAAAAACCTGAATTCTAAACACCATTCTTGCCCTGACTTGCTCTACACTAACCTCCAAGTCATTTATCATTGTAGGATTTCTCAGGCTATAACAACAGAAATCCAAAGTACTTTATAAGGATACTAATCCTATCTACTTCTTGGAGATGCAATAATAATCGCAAAGTTCTTTGAAATGGCAAGTAGTAGAAGAAAAAAATGTATGATTCAATGTTCTATTCCTATTTCAATATCAAAGCCTGATGTTGTGAGTTAAGAACAGAATAAAATTACTTGAAATCAAACGGTTGAGGAAATTTCCCCAAAGCTCAGCTGTATCTCATTATATCAGATTCTTTAGTAACTAGGTATGCAACCACTACAAAAAGAGATTACACTGTTGAGAAGGTAGGCTGACATTCTTCCCTCTGCTCTGCATTATCTCACACATTTGGTTCTTAATATTATCTCACATCTTCTTAGGTTTAATAATGTGTGTGTGTGCATGTGTATGTGTGTATGCAGTGTATGAAGCAAGGTGGGAGATCACTGAATGTGAAAATCCCATTCTTTTCACAGCACAATTCTATTTCATCAATATCTCTTAAATAAACTTTTTCAAAAAGTTTCTTTCTGCTTCACTTAAATAAAAATCTGACATCAGGATATAAAGTGACTCTTTTTTGTTTGTCTATAGTTAACGTTCATGAAAATATTTAGTTACAGTTTTAAAAGAATAGAGAAGATTATAATAAAGGGAGGTAAGTGATACAGAATTTTAGAGTGAAGTCCTTTATGTGAAGGATTGATCAACCCAATATTTGGTGTCAATTAATATTCCACAGAAAAATCTAGAGGTCTTCCACAGTACTTTTGTAGGTACCAGTCACAGAACTTCCATGAGTTCATAGGAATTTTACCTTCTAACCTGTGACCTAATAAAACAGCACCCAACTACCATCTGCAGAAATAAAGAACCCACAATTTCCAATGTCAGGTGGAGTCAAGAGCTCCTCATTTTTCTCTATGATTCATATGATTCTTGTCAAGTCATCCACTAAATATAGACTTGATAATGGAATTAATTCATTATTTCAAACATAATCAGAATAAATAAGGAAAAACTGACATTAGGGCAGAGAACACTTTAGAATTCACATAAACATTTGGAATTTGACAAGCAGCCACACCTTGCCTTGAGTAGTCTAAATAATTCAGAGCTGTTGGAGAAAACAGAGTAGGAGGTAGAAGTTTATGAAAAAGAGAGGCTGAACAGAGGCGGCCACGCATGCTGCAAGAGTCAGAAAATGTGAATGCAAGGCCGGGAGTTTAGCTCAGTGGCTTAAGCGCCTGCCTGGCAGGTGCAAGGTTGTAAGTTTGATTCCCCAGTATCAAAAAAAAAAAAAAAAAAAAAAACATGTGAATGCATGTTGATGAGTTTAAGCCTTAATCTGCTGAATTTTTTGAGCAAGGGATCAATATAATAAGGTATATGTTTTAGGAGCAGAGATCATATCTTGGCATCAGGAAGATTATTCAGTAGGTTAATATATTAACTTGGGAGAAGTTGATGAAGCCGAGCTAGATTAGCAACAATGGGATGAAGAGAAAGAATGAGTGCAGCAGATCATCAAGAGACAGTTTTGAAAGGATGAGAATGAGAAGACAAACATCTCAACTTCCTGGAAATTTGGTTTCAGTTCACCAAATTTGATAACTTATTGCAATGTAGTGCAATTTAGACAGAATAACTGCATGATGAGGATAAGAAACACACTGAACACCTACTGTGTGCCAAACAATGGTTTAGAAGATATACTGCAACATTGAACAAATCTGCCATCTTCAGGAAGTAAATGGATAAACTGTAGCACATGTGGACTAAAAAGAAATGAGATATTAAACCATGAAAAGACATGAGGGAACCTTAAGTGTATACATTGAAAAAAAGTCAATCTAGAAAGTCTATAGGAGATATGATCAATAAGTACAGTGAATGTTCAAATTTTAAGATGTTATTACACGAAAGAACATGTCAGCCTCCAAAATACTCTCCCTTGCTTCAAATATATTGTTCCTGTAATCTTCTGAAGCAGTTCTCCGAATCTTTTTTCATGTGTGTCTTTAGTTGCATTGCTGGGGCTTCATCAATTTGAAACATGAATCAATTCAAAATATTTATCTTTCATGGTCACTTTGACTTTGGGAAAAAATCAGAAGTAGCACTGTACCAGGTCTAATGAATAAGTGGATGGGAGCACACTGTGATGCTTTTAGGGCCCTTTCTTTCTGTTGGATGACACTCAGCAGCAGTTTTCAGTGTATTTTTAAGCACACCTCATAGAGACGTGAAAGAAGAGTTCCAGACCTGCTTCAGAAAGAGTCTGGAAAACAGGGATAAGTGTTTGAAGAAAGTGGGAATATTTTAAGGATTACACATGGCAATATGTCCTTAACTGTAACGAATTATTTTAATTTAAATATTTACTATCACAGATTTTGGTCATTCATTGTACTATATATGATTCAAATCATAGGATATTATGGGAAAGGCAAAACTACCAGTATGGCAATAGTAAAAAGATTAATAATGGGTAATACACGAGAAATCTCTGCACCTTCCGCTTTATTTCCTTATGACTGTTAAACCATGTAAAAAAGATTGAAATTCTTTTAAAATGTATTCTCGGCTTAAAAATGTAAATTCAAAGAACAATCAGTGGTTAAAGAGAAAGATAAATATATGAAACATAGAGAATTTTTAGGCAGTAAAACAATTTTGCATTAATCCCAGCACTCGGGAGGCTGAGGTAGGAGGAGCATTGTGAGTTTGAGGCCAACTTGGGCTACAATGCCAGCGCAAGGCCGGCCTGAGCTACATAGTGCGACTGCCTCAAAAAACTAGGGCCAGGAGTTTGACTCAGCGGCTTAAGCACCTGTCTGGCAGGTGTGAGGTTTCAAGTTCGATCCCCGGTGCCTCAAAAAAAAAAAAAAAAAAAGATTTTGCATAATGCTACAATGGTAAAAATATCTCATTATATATTAACAAAATCCACAGAATATGTAACACCAAGTAGTAAATTGTAATACAGACCATGGACTTTGGGTGATTATGATGAGTCAGTGTAGGTTCGTCAACGGACAAACATACCATGTTTGTGGAATATGTTGCTAATGAGGGAGACTGCAATTGTAAGGACAGGGTATATGTGAAAACTCTACAATTTCTGCTCAATTTTTCCTTGAACATAAAACCGTTCTTAAAAAAGAGTGTCAAAAAAATCTCATGCTTTCTAGGAGTAAAGGAAAACCACATACATTCAAGGATGGTGAACTTACATTTTAGAATAGAAAGAAAAATTCCAAACAGAGAAAAATTATCATTAACCAGCAGAAAACAAAACAATAAATAGTTACTGTACTGGAGTAACTGACATGACTAACAGGAAAATAGCTATTATACAACTGAAGCTGAGACAATTATGTCTGGAGTCCAGAGATCCTCATGGGATACAGCCAGTATCATTCTACTTCAGGATCTCTAATGTTCTGTGATCTAAAAAAGAAAAAGATTATGGTGCATATATTGTACAATTTCAATATATCATATTATTTATTATATATGATGGATTTTAAATTTATATTTCACAAACATTTATACATATTCTATGAAAGAAATAAACAGTAGAAGAAGGTCAAAAAACCACAGGAGGAGTGAAGTTGCTCTTTAAGTAAGATAGTCATTTAAAGGCCTCATTGGTTCAATAGCATTTAGCAGAGACTGAGGGATAGTGCTGTTTTCTGGGAAAGAACATTCCAATAAACAACATACATATAAAGAAAAAAGCATGCTCAGATATTCAAGAAAAGTCATGCTAATCAGTGTTGCTAGTGTAGGCTGAACCAGGGGTTGCTAGACAGACAAGCAGAGAAAAGTAGATCATTCCAGTGAGTGTAGGACTTTGTACAGACTTGGATCCCGGCTTTGAAAGTGATGAGAAGCCATTGGAAAATCTCAATCAGGAGAACAATATGCTCAAATTTGTGTCCTAGCAGGCTCTCTCTAGTTGCTACCTTAAGAAGACATTGGGAGGGGAGAAAAAGTGGAACCAGGTAGAATAGTTAGGACTTGATGACAACTATACAAGAAAGATGTTGTGACAGTTTAGACCAGCATGGCAGGTGTGGTGACAAGTAATTGGATTCTGCAAGTACCTTGAACGTAGAATGTACAGAATTTGCTAATACCTTGGAGATGGGATGTCAGAAAGATATCAAGCATGGCTGCAAGTTTTTGGTTTAATTATTTGGAAATCTGAAATAGTTTTTTACTTAGGATAAAAAGGCTAGGGAAGCTATAGGTTTGAGGATGGGAGGTAAGATCAGGAATTTTGGTTTTGGACATGTTGAAGTTCTTGTTGGGTAGCCATACGAAGGTGTGAAGTGAAATTTTAGAGAATTGGTTCTGGAGACCAGATTTGAGAGGAAATAATTTAAAATGCACAAGAGAGGGGACAGTTGCAATATCAAGGTCCTTGAGTAAGATCATGGCTCAGGTTTCAGTCAGTGACTGATGACTAAAATGGAAATAAGAAACATATTACAAAAATTAGTCCTTACCCACACATGGGAGATGCTGAGTACGTGATGGTCTTCAAAGGAATTTATAGAACCCAAATAAGAATGAGTTACTAGTTAGCCTACCTAACTGGGTTAGGTGGATAATTTGGAGCTTGCAGGGAAATCCAAGAAGTCAAGAATTTCTAGCCAGTAAAGTAGCACTACAAAGGAGGAATTCGTGAAGACGTTTATAGTAAGTCATTGCTTCTTTGTAGCTATCACCTGGGTGGGTTATCCAACATCTCATCTTAGGCTTGGGGTCACTGTTGGTCCTGATCAGCAGTTAGGAAGACAAGCAAAACATGGAGCACAAGAGAACAAGTATCATCTGATACCCCATCTCTCTGTCTGTCACACTATCTGCACACTCCTAAAAGTGGCTTGCCAGTGAATTCACTCTACATCCAAATTTTGTGCAATTTTTCTTTTGATCACTTGTAACCTAACTGTACAAAAAAATTCAGAAGATGTAGCTCCTAGCTGAAAACAGCATAATCTATGACTTTCATTCTTTTTAACTTAGCATCCACATACATCTCTCTTATTAAACTATACTTAACTTTCAAATAAAGACAATGGCAAAGAATGCTTTTAGTTAATATGATGCAACTATCACAACCAGAAACTACTCACCACGTTCCTAAGAAATCATAGATTTACCTTATCCATGTTTAGGTGATATTCCCTCCTTTTACATCTTTGACATATTGTAACTTACTAAATACAAAATTCACTATTCTTCATTAACTGTTATTCTCTGAAGAAGGGAAAAGGGAAAAAGAAATCTAAAAATTTCTTATTGTCTACACAATGTCTTAATATAAAAGAAAATAAAAACTACTACAAATTCTGCAGTTTTTCTCAATGATATTTATAGTGTCTTTCCTCTACTGCCTATTGTATATGTAACTCTTTAGCTAGTTGTGTTTCCTTGCCTGCAAAGAGACACAAGTCTTCCTTCCTAAAAATGTAAGGGCACAATTATCCAATTAGTAAAGACACAGTTATAAAATAGCAAACTTACAGACATGTTATAGCAAGTTAAAGATCAAAATAATGGCATCTGCCTATGCTCTTGCTGCTTGCCACATGAGCACCCTGCTAAATTCAGTCAGCCTTGACTGAGTTCAACTGGTTTGCTTCTAATAATACGCTGGGTCAATTTGACTATCTCCAGCATGTATTTTGCTTAATTAAAAGAGTATGTATTGTTTCCAGTTTACTTCAAGGTCTTTATATGGAACAAGGTGACTCAATCAAAGACACTGTTAACCTTGCTTGCTCTGCTCAAACCCCCTTCCCTTGTCCCCAGGATGTTTCTACATTATGGTAAACAATTCCTCTTAAATAAGTCTATTTAAAATTAGCTTGCCTGATAATATGTGACTTAATTCAATTCATGTAACCAGTCATGTAATAACCTGCCATCTTGCACTTTCTGCTTGCAAACTGTATTTAAACTGAACACAATTGAGATTACTGAAAGCATCTTTCAAGTCATTTACTTGAACTTGGTCATGGTTCATCAAGTTGACAGTGTTGAGGGCAGTACATATATCTGAAAGCAAATGGAGGTTCTATAAGTCATTTGATACTCTTTGAAATGCTTTTACTTTCTAATTTTCTGAAAAAATAATATGTCTATAATTCCAGGCCACTTTTAAGTATTTATCTAAATTAATATTATCTCTATGTTTTTAAAATTAATAACATACGTAGAAAATTTCTTTATTCCATGTATGTCCCTGAGATAATCAGTTATTTTGCCTCAAAATCAAAAAATAAAATGACTGAATTTTCATATTTAAAATAAATAAATAAATAAATAAATAAATAAATAAACTGAACACAAAGCTGACTTGTAGCCTGGTGATTTGGACTTGGTCCCACCAGCCTGCTAGCATAATAAACAAGTTGCCTTCTAGATTCTTTGGTGCAAAGAGTCTTCCATTCAGTTTGATAGTGGTTTTTCTTCAACAAAGACTCTGTTGTTTCGGGGTGGTTTTCTAATTGCTCTTTGACAGAACATGTGGATGTTAAAAGGAGCTTTCCAAGGATCTTCAACATTCCACACAAGTTCTTATCTGGCCCAGTCATGTAATTGCTGTTCTCGTCATAGGATTAATCACTCCAGTATGGTACACTTTTTTAACCTATTTTTCACTGATACTAGGAATATTTAGTTCCCAGGTGACTGACAAGCAATCTTTTTTTTTTAATTCAATGGGAAAAGCCAGGTGTGGTGGCACACACCTTTAATCCAAGCACTCGGGAGGCTGAGGCAGGAGGATCATTGTGAGTTCGAGACCAGCCTGGGCTACAAAGTGAGTTAAAGGCCAGCCAGAACTGCACAGTGAGACCCTGTCTCAGAAAATAGGGCTGGGAACTTAGCTCAGTGGCCTAAGCATCTGCCTGGCAGGTGCGAGGTTGTGAGTTCAATTTCCAGTACCAAAAAAAAAAAGTTCAATGGGAAAAACAATAACATATATAGGTTGATAGTTTAGTTTATTCCATCCTGAATGACATAGTTCCAGTCTTACATATGTTGCCTCCCAAATGGTTCACTGAGTTTTCTAAAGGATATTACACTGTCTTCACAGACCAGCTATTCTAGGGTAAGGGAGATGGTTGTTGATGTACCAGATGCGTGGTATTCCATGAGCATGGCCCATTTTCTATAAAATGAGTTGCTTGGCAAAAACAATGTTGCATGATACACTATGACAGTGAATATGACAGTGAATTCTGTAAATTCACAGATTGTGAATTTCTCAGAAGACATATGGGCAAAGAAGGCAAATTCACAGGTAAAGTAGCTTTTAGTGTGAACAAAGTTATGTTTCTTCCAAGATGAAGGGGGTTTAGTATAACCCACCTCCACCAGATAACTGGCTGATTCCCCTGGAAAGTGGTGCTATATCAGGAACTTAGAGATTATCCCTTCTATTGACACATAGGACTTTGAGCAGAGGCTATAGATGAATCAGCCTTAGTCAATTGAAATCCATGTTGCTGAATCAATTGGTAACCTCCATCTTTACCACCATGGTCACTGTTTTCTGAGTTTATTGGAAATAAAAGAGATGTCTGGAGCCAAAGGCTAATAACAATTTTTAAAAATGGGTCATTTCATTCACTAATAATTAAAATCCTTTTCAGCGGAGGTTCTTCTTTGGTGAGCATTCATATGACACACAAATATATACACATCTGGTACCTTTTGTAGAGATTCACCACAGATACAGCCATACACCTTGTATCAGTCAACTTTCTCATCACTGAGACAAATAAACTCCTCTTCCTTTAAATTGTTTATTTGGTTCACAGTTTCTAGTAGGTTCAGTACAGAGTTGACTGTGAACAAGGCAGAAATGAAATAGTGGAAGGGCATGACAGAGAGGGCAAAGCAGCTCCATTTGTGGCAGCCAGAAAGCAGAGAGAGAAGGGAGGAGCCTAGGAGACAGATATACCCTCAAACAGCATGCACCCAATAACAAAACTCTCCCAGCCTAGCCCCACCTCCTACTCCTACAAGCACACTTACTTGTCTATGAACTTAAGGGTGAATCAATCAACTGATAAGGATTGTGCTTCCATGATCCAATTACCTCCAAAACTCCCCATATCTAAACACATGAGATCCTTGGAGGACATTCTAGATGTAAAACCATAACATGCACCTTTCCTTATCTCCTAATTACCAAGTATCCAACAATGTTCCTCCCACATTTCTGTCCACCAAGTAAAACAGTTATTCACTGTTTAAGTTACTTTTCTCATTGGTGAGACAAAATACCTGACACCCAAAGTTAAAAGGGGGAAGATTTATTTAGCTTACAGTTTATGAAGGTTTCAGTCCATAATCTGCTGGCCCCAAACCAGGGTGGCACATGGCAGAGGGGCAACCATTCATAATGGTGGAAGACAGCCAAAGCAAAAATGGAGAAAGAGTGAGACAAGCTTCTTTCTGTCCCATATATTGCATCTAGTCTACTGGGATGCCAATCCTATCACTGGACAGATTCAGCAATCACCCACCCTTAATCTAGGTTCTTACATATATTAGGTTCTTACATACATGAAGACATATGCAATCATCAGATTATATGCTTAAAAATGTGTCCATAACTTATCATAAATTAATTAAAACGTGAAAAATAAAATAAAATGAAGGAAGAAGGGAAAGAAAAAAGAAGCCTGACTCATAATGGTTTTATGAAATGCTAGATGCAGTTTCACATGAAATCAAGCATATTATTAGATCCAAAAGAAGCAGCAGTATTTAGGTTCTCTATTGTTTGTGTGAGTTTGGACTACGTATTCTGTTTTTTGCAACATAAAGAATCTTAATTAGTACATATTTAGATAAAAAATGCTTAAGGGGGAAGAGAATGAGAATTGGCCCCTCAAGGACCCACCCTGCTGGGCCCGAGTGGCACTGGCTTGCAGGCTTAGAATCAAGGACAACCTCCCCCCCACCCCTTAAGCAACCTGCTGGTTCAGAGGTCTGGCTAAATTGATAGCAACTAAGGCTAAGGAACATTAAGCAACTAAATGCTAGTATTGTTTCATTGATTTTGCAGGTCTCATGTCAGCAACATGAGCATCTCTTTGGAAGATGGCAGTAGGCAATGTAGCAAATACAGGGGATTCTCTCCTGTCTTGTCTTCAAAGCCCAATATGGTTCTCACTGTTTTGCTTTACTCTGATTATTATTTTTTGGCTTTATTTTATATTCTGTTTTTATTGGTTTTATTCTGTTTTGGTTTTGGTTCAATTCCACTATACCTGTTGGAATGGTCAGCTATTCTGAAGATAACAAGATGTACTATGGTGGCTATTGTTTTCATAGTCTCTTTCTTCGAAGTTCTGTACCAGTTCTGCTGCTTTGTTTTGATTGACTTTGTTCTGTTATGTTCTGTTGGATTTTACTATCTTTAAAATTTAAAAAAAAAAAAGTGCTTAAGGGTCATTTTGTAATTTAAATTACAATTAAGTATTATGTAATGTTTTTGAAGTTACAAAAAGCAAACTAAAATATTATTTTGAAATATGAAATATGATTAATTTACAGTGCAATGCTGAGATTAAGGGTGCTGGGATTAAGGGTGGGTATACTTGCCTAAGGGTTATATTTGCCTATGAAGCTTACTTGAGATTTTATCTGCTCAAACCTGATCTCGCATATACCACCTATCCTTGATGAAGGAATGCTGCTAAATACACCAAACATTTTTATAGAATCTGGCAACAGATTACGAAGGTTATCTTGGTGATCAATGATCAAATATGGGACATGGTAGCAAGTTAAATTTTGTTTCTTAAAAGGAAAATCATTATCAGCAGAAGATGACATAGTTTCATCCTGAAAGTCTAAGTGCCTGTGATGTGACTCACCTATTGCTATAAGCCAAAGGCCCTGAGGAGCATTCCTATCACTGTGAGCATGAGCTTGGGTCTGTTGGGTCATACAGCTTAGTGGCGGATCAGTTTTCTAGGCAGGCTCAAACAACTATAGAGTCTCTTCTCATCTGGGATGCCTCAAAACTCAGCTTTTTAAGTTACTTTGAGTAGCATGGCTAAATGAAGAACACGGTACCCCTCAAATCCAAAGAGCCTTATTAGGGGTTATGCTGCTATTGCTGTTCTAACTTTATCCTTTAATTTGGAAGAGATATATCAACATACGATGAGATGCTTAAAAATATCACAGGAGGGAAGGACTCTAAATGAGGGAGGGGGGATATTTCCTACCCTCTGTTTCGCATGTGTTTTACCAAGATACCTGAAGTAGTTGCTACTCTCCTCTCACTAGTCCAATTAGTATATCATCAAACTAGAGGATCAGTGTGATGTCTTATGGAGACATAAGAGGTAATAAAGACCCCTGTGGATGAGATTATAACAGAGAATTGGCGAGAAATTTGAATCCTGAAGAAGAAACTTAAGAAGTATTACCGTTTTGCCTGCTGAAAGCAAACTGCTTCTGATTATGTTTATTAGCAAGTATAGTGAAAAAGCATTCACATTAATCACTGTATCAGTCAGGATTGAACCAGAGAAACAGAGCCAGTGGAAGATATTGAGCTAATATCAGAGAGTCAGGTTATAAGATTGTAGGGCCTGACCAGGCAAGTCAGAAATCCATAGTACAGGCCACAGGAAGGATAGGCTAGGAAATTCGAGCATGGGCCAATGCTGCTGTCCACAGGTAGAATTTCTTCTTCATCAGGGAAGCCTCGCTTCTGCCCCAAAGTTGTTTCAAGTGACTAAATTAGATGCACCCAGATTATCTAGAACAATCTACCTTAGTTAAAGTCAATTGGCTGTGGATTTTAACAAAATTTATAACATACCTTCACAGCACACCTAGATTAATGTTTGAGTGAATAACTAGGGACTACAGCCTCTTCAAATTAAACACCAGGTGCCAGGGATATAATTTCTCCAGCAAAATAAACACATTTGGAAGAGCTATCAGAATTGGATGGATCACTTAAATTGTAAAAAAATTCAATTCATGCCCCAAGGTCCATCAGTCCCCTCTGAAGGCCAAATAGGTGAGTTGAATCGGGATGTTGTAAGAATCACTATGCCCCCATGTCTCTTCAAGTCCCTGACAGTGGCTTGAATCTCTGTAGTCCCTCCAGGAAAGTGATATAGCCTTTAGTGCATGGTTTTTTGAAGGAGAAGCCATTCCAGACTTTCACACAGACTTTCCTATCCTCTGGGCCCTCTTTCTCTGGGTCTGGAGCCTGTAAGGTGAGAATTCTTCCAATGGCTAAGTGTGTCTCTACCAACTGTAAAGTCCACATCTGAGGAAATAACCACTGGCTAGGTCTAGGCCATTCTGAGATCAACATGAGACAAGATTCTATGAATTATTTTACCTCCTTAAATCCTTAATCTTACAGGTAACCTTATAGTTAATCTTAAAGTAATCCTTAATCATCAAGGTGTTTTGAGGCTCCAATAATTAGTATCAGTCCAGAGCCAGAAACTTTAATTAGTTCTTTTATAAATCGTCTTCCTGACCTCTGGAACAAAATACCCAACACCCACAATTTAAAGGAGGAGAGAGGTTTAATTTCTCTCACAGTTTTCAGGAAATTCAACCCATGGTCTGCTGGCTGCAGGTTAGAAGCAGCCTGGCAGAGGGACTGTGGCAGAAGAAAGTTGCTCATTTCATGGTTGCCAGGAAGCAGAGAGACAAGGGAAGAACAGGGAATGAGAATACTACATGTCACTCCAGGTCACACCTCCAGTGACTCACCCCCTACAACAGTCACTGCCTCCGCATATGTCTTTGGAGAATATTTTATATTTAAACCATTATGGTTCTTTTTCTCCAATTCACAGTCACCCAGGTAAGTAATTGCAGGTTTCTTTAAGGAAAGGAGAAAATCATACAATAGAATTTGTGGCAGTACAGCATAACTCTTCCTCGAAGGAACCTGTCTCCCCTTTTTCTAAAAGGCTCTATTTCTGTGAATTGGTTTTGTCTGGCTGTGTAGTAGTCCATTTTCTGCTGCTGTAACAAAAATGTCTGAGGCTTGGTAACTTGCAAAGAACAGACGTTTGGCTTTCAGGTTTGAATTTCAAAGGCTTGGCACTGACATCAACTGAGCACTAAGAATCTTATGGCTGCTGGCTGCAATAATGGAGGCACCTTGAGGAGGGATCACACTCTCCTAAAGAGCATGAGTGGTCAGCCTGTGACCTCACGCTACTCTTCGCCTCTTAGAGTGCCTACCACTTCTCGACACTACCACACTGAGGACCAAGTTTCCAACACATGAGCCTTTTCAGGACAGACTAAACCACATCAAGTAACATCAGGCTACAACTCTCCTTTGTGGTTATTAAAGTCAGACAATTACTCAAAAGACCTAGAACTCCTTATGGCAAAAACCAAGTAAAATTTTAGTAGACTGTCCATCTATTTCAGTTGCTGTGACCAAGTGAGCCAATATCAGAATTAACAATGGATTAAACCATTCTGATTATTGTTTTAGGTCTGATCTTCACTATAATAATCATGCCCACTTTGTCTCATCTGAACTCCTAATCATGACTTCTTCTAATTATCCCTCTTAATCCATTATCCACATTGAGTTCTGAGCAGGTTCCTTGAATCCCTGTTATTTCCCCTGAATTCAAGAGTTCATTTCAATTGGCAGCATTTCCCATCCTCTTTTCTGACCTACACAGAATAGCTATCACAGAGCTCTTCAGAGATGAGTACATGCCTCACTGACATGTTCTCAACACTTTAAGCTCTTAGTCCGTTTGCACTGCTGTAATAAATTGCCATAGGCTAGAGGTCTTAAACAACAAACATGATTTCTCACAGTTGTAGAAGTTAGAGATCTGAAATCAGGGTGCCAGCTCTATTAGTTTCT
>RJWM01022401.1:0-33707 GCA_004363535.1 Dasyprocta punctata | reverse complement strand
TAATGCTTCATTATATAAAACAAAGATTTTAGTAGGTTAGACTCCACCATCCTCCCTACACCTATTTCCTAAATCTTTCTTTACTATGATTTGGTAAAAGCAAGAATATAATTATAAATAATTTGAACATAGAGGTCTTTTCTTTCATTACTTATCTTTGACATTTGTACTCAACATTTTCTATATTTTCAAAATTACCTAACAGTCTTTTACTTAATTAAAATAAGAATACTATGAAAATAAAGCAAAATTTTATTTGTAATCTGATTAAGATGACTGTTAGTGATAGTGCCAAAAGCCTGTGAATGATAATTCCATTCTTTTAAAAAAAGTTCAATAAATAAATATGTATGCATCTTGAACTCTACTCCAAAATATTAACAATGGATATGACTAGAAGGAAAAATCATGAGTGATTTTTAAATATTTTGCCTACCTTAAATTTTCCAGTTTTTCCTACAATGGACACATGGGTTTAATAAAGAAAAATGGGCTGCTAGATAAAAAAAAAAAAAAAAGATGACCGAGTACTTACAGTAACAAACCTTGCCCCCAAAAAGCCCCCATGTATTAAAATAACCATAAAATGATTTTAATGAAGACATTAACAAGTTAGAATAAAGAGAACAGAAGAAAGAACAACAGAAACAAAATTTTGGAATCTGGAAAGCAGATGGTACATGGCAATTGACTTAACAGATCCAAAGAAGCTGAATTCTGGGATGACAGTCAGAAAAGCCACGAACAACCCAATTTACTCATTTTGGTGAAAAACACCCAAAAGACTCAGAAACTGGCAGCACCAGGCACCTCTGTATAAAGGAGGTAAAGGTCAGTAAAGAAAGATTTGTACCTGTCCAAGACCCTCTACTGGGTTAGTTGATCAGGTAAACACACTTTCCTCCCTCCAGTCACTGTATAACACTGGACCTTAGTTCTCTAGAGATGGTTTAGCACAAGGTTCTGGACAAGAGCATATCAGATACAGGTGAGGGCAAGAATACTGGACCATACCACAAATAAACAGTTTAGGGACACTCTCACTACCCAGATACCTGCTGGCCAGTCCCCTGCCCTATAAATTTCCCAAAGTGGGCAACAGGTCTTAAGTGCCCGAGGCTCGGTGCCCAGTGAAACATCCCAGGCCCCTCAAAATACAATGACACCAACTAAACCCCATCCAAGAGCTCCTCAGCTGTGAGCTATATTGTTGCAGTAAGGAGAACATAAACACTCAATACAGAGCAAAAACTATAAATCACCAGATATATAGTATGTGGAAACCAGAAAGAAAAATCCTGTACTTCTCTTTTGGAAAGTAGCAATATAAACATATGACAAAGAGATGGAGTTAAATGCTAAAAGAATCTATTGAAAGAGCTAAAAATAGTCATCTCTGAGAAGGTAGAGATGGTCGGATGTGGGGGCAGGAGACAGTGTCTGCTCCCTTACCTAGCAAGCTTTACAGAAGTGTTTAATTCATTAAGCAATGCAAAACATAAATAAGGAAAACATAATTGTGTTATTCAGTAAGATATAATGCAAGTCTTGAAGAATTAAAAACAGAGTCCATATTTATTAAAAACAGTACAGTAAATTAGATTGTAATATGTCAGTATTTAAAAATCAACTACCTTTCCTCATACAAACTCTTAGCAAACAAGATGTGACAAAGAGATAACAATCCTACAGCATGAGTTTGGCTCTATACTTTATCATGAGCTAAGACAAACTCAGCCCCTCTCAACCAGCTCTGTTTGAAATAACTCATTAACAATGGAGAGAAGCAGCTTTAAGATCTACATAAGCCTTTAAATCAGGAGCCGGGTTGCCCATCAGTTCCCCTGAAGTTTAACTTTGTCTTGTATCACCAGCCAGACAACTTCCATGAGAGTTACAGAGTCAAATATTTTTAAATGGGGAAAAGGAAAGTGGTTACCAGGAACTAGGGAGGATAGCAGGGATGCAGGGATGAGGAAAGGTTGATCAGTGGGTAACGAGTCACAGTTAGATGAGAAAGAAGCTGTTGTGTGTGTGCTAGTGACCAGCAGGATGTCCGTAACAATTCTGTACCTTACAGCTCAGCAGGCTAGAAAGAAGGACTTTGATTGGTTTCACTATAAAAAAAACTGATAAATGACTGAGGAGATGGATACTTACACGTATCTACACATCACACAATATCCCATTAGTATGTAAGATGTTTGTACTTTACTACATTAGTTAAAATTATTAAAGTAAGAGTCATACATAATTTAAAGCACAGTATATGAAAATATAGGATATGGCTAAGGAAGGTTATTCAAAATATAAAACAATGAGTAAATTATGTAGTAAATATTAGCATATTTGAATCCACAAAATTTTAGCATATGCATGTCTAAAAATGAATCCAAATAAATACAATTGTTTAATAACCAACTAGATAAAAAGGAAAGGTAGTTAATATTTAGATAGTTATTATCAATACTAAAATTAAAAAATTTTTAGAATAATTAACAGGAGAAATACAAATATATCAAGAGGAAAAGGAGGAAGCCAGGTATGGTGGTATACACCTGCAGTCCTAGCACTCTGGGGGGCTGAGGCTGAAGGATCACAAGTTCCAGCAAATTAGTTGCTTAGTGAGACCCTGTCTCAAAATAGATGGTGGTGATGACTGATGATGATGATGATGATGATGGTGATGATGACGATAAAGGGCTGGAGATGTAGCTCAATACAAAGAGCCTGGGTTAAATCCCTAGTGAAAAGAATAGAAGAGAAGTGAAAGGAAGGGAATGGAAGGGGAGGAGAGGGGAGGGGAAGAGGGAGGGGAAGGAGAGGGGAAGATAAGGGAGGGGAGGGGAGGGAGGGAAGGGACAGGACAGGAAAGGAAGGGAGGAAAGAAGTAAGAAAAGATGGAGGGAGGGAAGGAGGGAACAGAAAACTTATGAAAAAAATGAAGTGGACACTATATATGTGAAAAATAAAAAACATATCTATCTACTAATTTTTAAATGCAAATTAAAATTCCAGTCAGATTGAAATCTATTTTAAAGGTAATACTTAATACTAGTAGTGAGAAAAGCAAGTGTTCTCAGATAGTACTGTTGGAAATTCAACTTGAAAAGCTATTTGGCAAAATGTATTATGAGTCACAAAAATGCTCATATTTTTAAATCAATAATACCACTTCTAGAAATCTACCCTAAGTAAAGGAGAGATGCAGTAAAAGATTTATGTACAAAAATATTTATCACCCAGTTAAAATCCCACAGTAGGGAAAAGATTCAGTAAATTATAGTATGGTCCTGTAATAGAACCTTAGATAGAAATTAGAGGTCATATTTCTTAAGAATATTTTATAACAGAGGTAAATGTTTATTATAAAATATTAATGTTAAAAACACATGGTACAAATTACATACAGTAATGACTCCAATTTTTAATATATACATATATCAAATTTTGCTATATGTACATACACATTCTTCATGTCTATTCAAAAATACTGGAAAGAAATACATGAAAATTAATAATAGGTAACTCCAAAGAAAAGGATCATGAGTGAATTATATTTTCCTTTTACTTTTCTGCATTTTACTAACATTTTGTAGTGAATATGAATTACTTTCAAGTGAAAATGTATTAGAAATAAAGTAGTAATTATCTTTAACATAAAAAAATACACATTAACAACATACTCTATAAAAATTTGGTCACAAGTCATATTGAATTTTGCTTTTTTATGTTTTCCTAGTACACGTTCCAATATATGATGTTTACATTCATCTTAGGGAGTTGGGACATGTACTTAACACTTCTTTTCATTCCCCTTCCCCTCCCTACTTTTGTCCCTCCCTCCATCCCTAGATTCCTTCTCCCTATTTTCTTTCTTTATTTTTTTTGTTCATGCTTGTGACATATAATGATTGTGGTTCATGGGTAGTTGGTACATGTACATGACACACATTAACTTTTTGCACCAATATGACACTTAAAAAGTTTTGGATTCAAGGACCTCTGCAGCGGACAAGATCCTAGGCCACCCTTACCCCGCACCCGGATGACCTCAGCAGCCGAGAGGAAACTTGGCCACCATTTCCTGCACTTGTATTACATCCACAGCTGAGGGGAGACTTGGTCAACCTTCACCCACCCCTGAAAGAACCCAACAGCCCACAGACAGTCAGCAAACCCTTCCACCACCTGCAGTACCTTGGTGGGCTGATGGGATCCATGGTAACACCTCCCCACACAGAGAGACCTCAGCAAGCTGGTGACAGTACGATGAGTTTCTCCATCAAGTAGCAGATCTCAGTAGGTCAGCAAGAGCCTCAGCAAACCCTCCCCCCATCCAGAGGAACTTGGCAAGGCAGCAAGAGTGTGGGCAGTTGCTTCTTGCATACAGAGAAGCCCAGGTGGGTTGGTGAGAGCACTGATGAGGCCTCCCCAACCTGGAGGAATGTGAAAGTATTATGAGACCCCCAGTGACACAGTAGGGTCACAGCTGGGGTACACACTACAGACAGGTGGGTTTGACAGCCTGGAACAGCCTGAAGCCACAGTAACAATAGGAGCTAAGGGCTGATTCACATAAATACTCCTAGGCTAGTCAGCCTAGGAAGAACATAGGATACACCCAACAGGCCCTGCAGGAGGAATTCAGGTGACTGGCCCCTCCCCTACATTATAGGACCCAGCAATTGATTGAATGTCAGTCACACAGTAGGACTCTAAGACACACACGACAGACAGTTGAGAGTAGTCAGATTAAAAAGACCAGAATATTAACCCAAGAGGTGAAAATGACTAAATAATAAAGCAAAATGCAATCTCAACTGCCCAGTGCATCAGGAAAAAGTACAGAAGACATTGAAACAGAGGACATTGGAAGTTATATGCCTGAAATTTCTGAAAAGACAGCAAGTAAAACAAAAAAAAACAAATACATGAGGCTACAGAGAAAATCAGATTAGAAATAATCTCTCAGGTAAAGAATGAAATGAAACTTTGAGTTGCTCAGCACAGCTAGAGAAGACATAGATAAAAAAGTACATGAGCACAGGAAAATGATGCCAACCTTGAGTGAACAGTATACGAAAGAAATAGAATATATGAAACAAATTCAAACAGATATCCAGGAAATTAAAATTTTCTTTGAAAGCCAGCAACATGGCTTGAACAAAACTGAAGATAGACTTTCAAACCTTGAAGACAGGATTGCAGCTAGCAATCACAAAAGTGAAGAACTTTTAAAAATAACAAGGGACCAGGAAATAACAATTTCACAGCTTCAAGATGATGCAAAGAAAAACAATATAAGACTGATAGGTATCGATGAAAATGCAGGTGTCAATGCAAATGACATAAAAAAAACTATTTGCAGAAATAATAGCAGAAAATTTCCCAAACCTGGGGAAAAATCTGATATACATGTAAGTGAGACATATAGAATTCCAAACAGTCATAATTAAAATAAACCTACACCTAGACATATAATAACATCCTAAAAATTCACCATAAAAACAGAATACTAAACACTGTTAGAGAAAAAGACACAACTCATCTATAAAGCAAAGCCCATTAGAATCATGGCCAACTTCTCAACACAAACCCTCAAGTCAAGATGAGCTTGGAATAAAGTATTTGAAGCCCTGAAAGAAAGCAACTTTAAACCCAGATTGATTACACTGCAAAATTTTCTTTCAAAACTGATGGAGAAGTAAGATTCTTCCATGACAAAAAAACAACTGAAATTTATGTCCACCAAACCAACCCGAGAAAGAGTACTGAAAGGCATATTAGATAGAGATAAAAAGTGACCACAATTTGCAGAACAGCAACAGAAAAAAAAAAAAAAAAAAACACCAGGCAGGGCAAACAACTACACAAGGCAGAAGACCAGGGAACCAACAACAGGAAAACAACATGACAAAGTTAAGTCAATACATATTAATTACAACCATCAATGTAAATGGCCTCAATTCACCAATTAAAAGAAATAGATTAACAGGATGAATCAAGAAATAGGATCTGACAATATGCTGTGTACAAAGAACATATCTAACTCAAAAAGAAACTTATAGACTGAAAGGCAAAGAATGGAAAACAAAATTCCATGAGACAGGAACCCAGAAAAAATCAGGGGTAGCCATTGTGTTTGCAGATAATATGAACTTCAAACCAAAAATGATCAAAAGAGATAAAGAAGGTCACTACATACTTGTTCAGGAAAAAATGCAAGAGGAAGAGATAATAATCATAAATATATATGCACCAAATATGGGATTACCCAGCTGTATAAGACAAATACTAATAGACATGAAAAAACTGTGCAATAATACAATTCTAACAGGGAACCTTAATACCCCATTGTCACAAAGAGATAGATCAACTAGACAAAAAGTCAGCAAAGAAATAACAGAACTGAATCAAATCTGTGAACAAATGGATTTACTTGATGTTTACAGTGTCCCTCACAACATCAGAATACACATTCTTCTCAGCTGCATATGGGAAATTCTCTAAAATAGACTATATATTAGCCCATAGAAGATACTTAAGTAAATGCCAAGGGATTGAAATTATCCCATGCATATTAACTGACCATAGTACACTGAATGGAAGTTAACAGCAAAAGAAACTGCAAAACCTACATAAACACATGGAAATCAAATAACAACCTCTTGAAAAGCCAATGGGTTACAGATGAAAGTAAAGAAGATATCAAACAATATCAATAATTTAATGAAAATGCAGATACAACATACTGAAACCTTTGGGATGCAATGAAAGGGGTCCTGAGGGGGAAATATATAGCAATGAATTCTCACTTCAGGAAAACAGAATTAACACAAATAACCTAATGCTGCACCTCAACTTTCTAGAAAAAGAAGAGCAAGTCAAGCCCAAATCTTATAAAAGGGAGAAAATCATAAAGATCAGAGGAAAAAGTTAAAGCAATTGAGACTAAGAAAACAATCCAAAGAATTAATGAATTGAAGAGTTGGTTCTTTGAAAGAATAAACAAATTGATAAACCCCTAGCCAATCTAATCAAGAAAGGAAAGAACAAATTCATGCAATAAGGAATGAAAACAGTGAAATTACCACAGATCCTGTGGAAATTCAGAAGATTATGAATACCTACTTTGAAAATCTTTACTCACTTAGGCTGGAAAACATGGAGGAAATGGACAGATTCCTAGAAACATATGAAATACCAAAGCTAAATCAAAAAGTTACAAAAATTTTGAATAACCCAGTATCAGTTACTGAAATTGAAAATGAAACTAAAAACTTACCAACAAAGAAAACCCCAGGTCCAGATGGATTCATGGCTGAATTCTACAAGAAGTTTAGAGAACATTTAATGCCAATATCCTTCAAACTCTTTAATGAAATTGAAAGGGAAGATACACTCCCTAACTCATTCCTAGAGGCAAGTATTACTCTGATACCAAAAGGAGAGAAAGACCCAAGCAAAAAGGAAAACTATAGGCCAAACTCCCTCCTGAACATCAAAGCAAAAATTCTCAATAAAATACTAGCAAATAGAATGCAGCAAATAAATCATCAAGGTTATACATCACGAGCAAATGGGATTTATCCCAGAAATGCAGAAACAGTTCAACATACGCAAATCGATAAATGTAATACACCACATCAATAGAACAAAAGACAAAACTCACATGCTTATCTCAATAGATGCAGAAAAAGCTTTTGATAAAGTCCAACTCTCATTCATCATTAAAAAAACCCTATAGAAAATCATAATAAATGGCCTCTACTTCAATCCAATAAAAGCCATCTATGACAAACCAACAGCGAACATCACACTAAATGGACACAAACTAAAAGCTTTCACTCTAAATCAGGAACAAGACAAGGATGTCCACTATTACCACTCCTATTCAATATAGACTAGAAATGTTAGTCAGAGTAGTTAGACAAGAGAGAGAAATAAAAGGAATAAAGATAGGAAAGGAAGAAGTTAATTATCACTATTTGTAGATGACATGATACTCTACATAGAAGACCCCAAAAAATTCATCAAAAGACTACCAGAGTTCATAAGCAAATTCAGCAGTGTAGCTGGATACAAAGCCAACACTCAAAATTCAGTAGCATTCCTGAATACAAACAACAAACTCACTGAGAGAAATTACAGGAATAACACCTTTCCCAATAGTATCCAAAAAAATGAAATACTTCGGAATCAATCTAACAAAGGATGTAAAAGATCTATGCATTAAAAACTCTAGTATTCTAAAAAAGGAAATTGAAGAGGATATCATAAAATGAAAAGATATCCATTGCTCTTGGAGAGGAAGAACCAACATAGTGAAAATGGCCACTCTCTCAAAACTGTTATACAGATTTAATGCAATCCTGATCAAAATGTAATTAACATACCTCACAGATCTAGAGAAAACATTCCTAAAATTCATTTTGAAACAGAAAAGACCTAGAATAGCAAAAGCAATCCTGGGCAATAAAGGCAAAGCAGGAGGCATGACAATCCCTGACTTGAAATTACACTACAAAACTATTGTGATAAAATCAATATGATAATGGCAAAAAAAAAAAACAGGCCTGAGGATCAATGGAACAGATTAGAAGATGCAGACATAACTACAAAGACATTCAGCCACCTTATCTTTGACAAAGGCGCTAAACATGTTCACTGGAAGAAAACCTCTTGAATAAATAGTGCTGGAAAAAATGCCTCTCCACGTGCCAAAGACTGAAACTAGACCCATGTCTAATACGATGCACTAAACTGAAGTAAAAATGGATCAAGGATTGAAGTATTATAATAGAAACACTAAATCTACTGGAAGACAAGGTAGGTAGAAATCTTGAAGTCAGAGGGGTAGGCAAAGAACAAAATATAAATCACACGGGAAGTACTTCAAAGAATCAACAACCGGGGTCTCATCTTAATAAAAAGCTTTTGCACTTCAAAAGAAATCACCAACAAAGTGAAAAAACCCACACAATGGGAAAAAATTTTAGCCTGCTGTTCCTCAGAAAAAGGATTTATATTTAGAACATATAAAGTTGAAAAACATCAGGCCCCCCAAATTCAAAGACCCAATCCAAAAATGAGCATCTGAGATGAACATGCACTTCTCAGATGAAGAAATACAATTGGCAGATAAATACATGAAGAAATGTTCAACATCACTGGTCATTCAAGAAATGCAAATTAAAACAACATTGAGATTCCATCTCACTCCAGAAAGAATGGCTGCCATCAAGAAATCAACTAATAACAAATGTTGGCTGGGTTGTGGGGGAAAAGGAACACTTCTCCACTGTTGGTGGGAGTGTAGACTGGTACAACTACTGTGGAAATCAGTATGGAGCTTCCTCGAAATACTAGGATTGGAAGTCCCATTCGATTCAGCTATTCCCCTTCTGGGTATTTTCCCAGAAAATTTTAAAACGTCATGCCACAGTGATATATGTGCACCCATGTTTATAGCAGCACAATTTGTAATAGTTAAATCTTGGAAACAACACAAATAGCCATCAACCATGGCAGGGATAAAAAAGATGTGGTATTTTTATACAATGGAATATTACTCAGCTATAAAGAGAGATAATCTTGAGGCTTTTATAGGTAAATGATGGCAACTTGATACCATACTCATAAGTGAAATAAATCAACCTCATGTTTGTAAATATTGAGTTGTCTACCTAGTGTAAAAAAAAAACCTGAAAAAGTAGTAAGATCCAAAATGTACAATAGATATTGTGATAATGAAAGGGAAAAAAAGTGCTCAAAAGGAAAGAACAACTGGGATACAGGAAAGTAGAAAAGGAAGAAGGGAAAAGATTATATGTATATGTATATATTTTACTAATCTCTGTTAGTTCATCCAAAAGAACAGTTTGTGCTTTAGTTGTTTGATTGTTTTGCCATCTTTTCACGACTAAATCTTGTAACCTGAACAACTACTTCTAAAGTAATTATATGCAATGTATTAACTATCGTTAATTTCCTACTATTTTTTTGAAATTCTGCATCATTTCTATCCTTTTTTCTGTTTTGCTTTATAAAATAAAAAAATTTTTTAAATGCTCTGGATTCCAGATTGAATATGCTCAAACAGTAAAGTCTATGCAAATATTCCAAAACCTAAAACATGTGAAATGTTTAAACACTTCTAGTCTCAAGCAATTCAAATAAAAAAGTCTATCTGTATTATTTTTCAATGCATAATTTTTAATATCCATATACTCAAATTTGCCTATTTTTTCTTATGTTACCTATATTTTTGGCATCATATGCAGACTATTATCAAATCAGGATCAAAAAGTTTTTTCCCTATGTTTTTGTCTAAAATTTTTATACTTTTAGGTCTTTCACTTAGGCTTTTGATCCATTTTGAGTTAATCTCCAGAAATGGTGTTAGATATGGGTCCAACTTCATTCTTTTACAAGTAGATATCTAGTTTTCCCAGGAATATTTGTATAGCAGAATCATTGCTTGTTTATTTTTTTTCAATCTCTTATTCAGGAAGAGAGAAAAATAGTATTTCAATAAATTATCCCACATTATATTTGTAGCTATTATGTATCTCTTTGGAGAAAAACTTTTGGCACCTTCAATATTTGAAGCACCTACAAATAAAAATCAATAGTTCCACATAGAAATCAGCATTTTATCCTATTAAAATAACCCTTCCCCAACCATTGTCACAAACCAGTGGTTTCAGTAAATGAGTGAATGCAAGTTCCCAGCCAGAATTATATAATTTTTAATTGAGATATCATGTATTTATACTACCTTTCTCTCAAATAATATTATACTAGATTCTTTCAGCAAACTACTTTCAGCCTAAAAATTATTAAATGTTTATAACATCAACATTTAACTAAGATGAATGTGAGATCTCGTGGCAACAGTAAAGACCTCTCCAACCACTGTCCGTACCTGGATCAACATAAAACAGACCTTGACAGCTTTACAGGCATGTCAAATTGCTTGGTAGTTTTGTGATTCAGATAAAAGGTCCAGCTCAGAGAGACAAAAATTCAAGTTGTTTCCATATGAAATGAATAGAGAACCTAAAATCCAGGTCTGCAGAAAGAAAAGCAAACTGTCTTGAATAGCATGCAACCATCTCAAGTGAATATTTGTCTCATAAAAGTACATTGACTGCAGTCCCTTTGGGACTTGCATGGTTAATTGTCCTTTCTACAAACTATGATAAAGATCCAAAGTGCCCTGGCCCCAGCACCCGCCACAAAAATAACATATGACCTAACCCAAAGTCCTTGGTTTTCAACAGGATGTTTAAGACTCAGATCATTTGTGGGGTGGCTCTACTGTGATGATTAAAACAAGGTGGTAATACGTCACATATGTCTGTGCAATGGGCATTTTTCATGCTGCAACTTGAAATTTCTTATAGGAAGACCAAGGCTAGGATAAGTGAAAGGGACAAGTCTTTCAACTCAATAAAGAAGTGCATATTCGGAAAGAAAACTTTGTAGGCTCTAAGTTAAAAGTTAAAAAGATCAAACTGAATCACAACATAAAATTCTGTGTGTGATGATACAGAAACATTGGAAAAGTATTTCCATTGAGTGTGTCTCTTAATTAGCCCACGAGTGTATATCCTCAGCATACCTATGTATCTCAAAGGACAAACAGGGTACAATGTTATATCCAAAGTACAAAATGTAATCACAAAATACAGTGAATGTCTAAATTTTTTTAAAAATATACAGTAGAAGGCACATTGCCATATGTGTATGTATGTTGAATAACATATTCTACAGTTTGCTAGCACAGCGATCAGAGATTAGCATTAGGTAGGTCTCCTTTATAACCCACATGTCACTCAATAGTAAGTGCAATCCTCTCATGTTCACTTGCTGTTTTACTCCACTTCATCTAACTTCCTTTGGAAGCCTGTATTGTGGGTATTGTTGCTTTTGCAGTGATTTGCATGTGATAATCATAACCACAGCTACCATTTTTATGTTGAAACAACTCTAATTTTATCATAAATGTTTTACTATATATTAGTTCTAATCCTTTAAGTGACTTTAAAAAATAAAATCTTGCTAATGTTTACAAAAATACTCTCCCTTGCTTGAAGCATATTTATCCCATAATTGTTGCCACTTCCTAAAGCAGTTCAGGCAGTCATCTTTCATGCCTTTAGCTGTGCTCTTGTGGCTTGATGTCCAGAATCCATTCAAAACATTTATATTTTTTAATCATCATTTGAACTTTGAGAAAGAATCAACAGTTACATGGTACCAGATCTAATGAATAAAGTGGATGAGGACACACTCCAACGTGTCCTTTCCACTGAATGACACTGCCTATTCTGGATGATAGCAGAAGCAGCAGTATTGTTTGTTTGTTTGTTTATCACACTTTATAAAGGTACTCAAAAGAAAGGACTTTCAGAACTGCTACAGAATGTAGCAAGAATGAGAGATGAATGTGTTCAAAGAGATTCTTGGCAATGTCTTTTTCTGTAATTTTGTTTTTAATTTAAACACACAACATATTTTTGATCAGCCCTTGTAGATACAATCTTTTTAAAACCTGAAACAGAGCCCATAGGTCTATATTTTTTTTGTACCAGGGATCTAACTCATGACCTTACACTTACCAGGCAGCACTGTACCATTGAGCTATATCCCCGGCCATAGGTCTGTTTTTTATTAAAATAATGTTTAAAGAAAAATTAATAATTTCATGGGGGTTTTTTATAAATTAAATGGTATGGCTTAGACATGCTTGGTTTGAGAATTTCCTTAAAAGAATACCCATCTTCACTGAAAATACTATATGGAAAAAGCATTCAAATACTATAAACTTTCCAGCATTCTGTATTGGAGTGTACTTTTCACTTCTCAAGTTAGAGATCACAAAACTTCAACTGTACTAAATATATCTAGGAACACACCTAGAATTTTTAAAGGCCTTCAGTTTTAAAAATATGTATATATGTCTCAGATCTACAGAGTTTTACACTTTGGAGAGGCAATAGCATTAAAAACTTTCTAAACATCATTCAAAACATTAGCGCTTCTATATCCAGGTATCGTATTTTGTTTAATTGAAATTGACTTTCTAGACAACTCACCCAAACTCATATCATGTATGGCATTACAAAGAAAGATCCCCAAATGCAACGATTAAGTGTATGTGAGTACTTAAAGCTTTTATATTTCTATGTCTAGGTGAATTTTCTACTTCTTATATATATGTGTCAAAGACTAAAACTGGCAAGACTTCTCAAAAATTTGTGTTTGTCATGAAGATTGGAGAAAAAGGTTCACGACAAATCCAATGCAAGTCCTGGAAATAAGGCCAAGGGCACCATCCTTTCAAATGGGTGGAGCAGTTACATTAGATTACAGCTGGTCTGTCAGCGCATGACAGATAACAACGCCACCGTACTCATTCCTCGAGGCATCTATGTTAAAATAATGAGTTTTTAAACATCTACGATGACAATTACCAGAAACAAAGCAAAACATGTTAAAGTAATGCCTACAGAGCCATTCAGAAATTTATACATCACCTATTCTATGCTCATTCATATGCTAAGTAATATGAAAGTAAAAGAAAAATACACAATACAGTATTAGCTCTTGAGATGCAGGACTAAGGCAAATGTGAAAAGAGCAAAGAAGGAATCAGACAGTTCTGGGTTCCAGTTCAAGCATCTCCCCTTGAGTGAGTTATTACCAACTCTGAGCTTCTATCTTGTCAGCCCTAAAACGGTACAATGAAACTGTGCAGGGTTGGTGTGACACTTCAAGGTGATTTGCACAATTAATGTGCCTAACTATAATAAGCACTTAATAAACTGTACTACTGGATACAAAGGTTTGAAAAATAAAACTAACAGAAAATTATGTGAGAACACATAATCACTGAACCATGAAGAACTTTCTACAAGTGGAACAATAGTCCAGTCCCACCCCATAAAAAGAATCACGCAGGCTTGAGTAGTCAGGTAACTCTTTAAGGGAAAGGCAAGGGGAGCCCTAAATTTGAAGGACAGACAGGTTAAGCTTACACAAGGAGAAAGACAGTGTAAACGGAAGCCAGCCACTCAACAAAGAATGGTGGGCACTATGGAGTAGAGACTGGTATGAAGAGGAAGCACAGGAAAGAGCTACCTTGGTAGGCAGTTAAATGCCCTCCGTTTCTCATGACAGGCTGAACCAAAGTCTGCTCTGGTATTTTCGGCTAAGTGATATTCTTTCCAATCTATCAAGATTTGAAAACAACAATCATAATTTCTCTAGTGAAGGTATTTGGAAGGAGCAAAAGGAGGAGGAGGAAGCTGGAGGAGAAAAGGGAAGAAGAGAAAGAGAAGAAGAAAAAATGAAAGGAGAAGAGAAAGAGCATTGAGAGACTCTCTTGTGTTATAATTCTTTCTTTGTGGGAGAGGTGGGTACTGAGGTTTGAAGCCAGAACCTTACAAATTCTAAGGACATGATGGGCATGATCTACCACTGAGATACCACAGCCTTGTCCTGTAATTCTTTAAGTTTAGGGAGAAAATAAAACAAAATTTCAAAACAAAGTAGTAGAAGAATAACAATAGTCCAAAACAATTTGTATTTTTATCTTCAAAGTAGTTATTCAGAGTACAAGATATGCGCATAAAAAAGTCTCCAAACAATATTAACACAAACTTTTATTTCAATGAACTAAGAGAAATTAGTAGTATAACTATCTTGTATAGTTTCCCTTTTCGCATCCTTCATTTCCCATTTCCCCCACCTTAGTTTCTCTTTCCTTTTGAACAATTTCTACCCATTTCACAATATCTATTGTATATTTTGGACCTTTTTTACTCTTTCAGTTTCTCACACAGGGGAGACAATAGGATGGTTACACATGTGAGTCTGATTTGTTTCACTTACAAGTGTGGTCTCAAGTTGCATCCACTTATCTATAAAAGTCTCAAATTTATTCTTTCTTACAGCTTAGTAGCACTTAGTAGCACTCTGTGGTATAAAAAGACCACATCTTTTTTATCCACTTCTCAATTGATGGGTGTTTGGGTTGCTTCTAAGATTTAGGTATTACAAAGTGCGCCGCTATAAACATGGGTGTACATATTGCTGTGGTAGGACGCTTTTAATTCTTCTGAGAATATGCCCAAAAGAGAAATAGCTGGGACAAATGGGATCTTTAAATCTAGTTTTTTGAGGGACCCCCATACAGATTTCCACAGTGGTTGTACCAGTCTACATTCCCACCAACAGTAGAGAAGGGCTCCTTTTTCCCCACAGCCCCTCCAGCATTTTTACTGGTTGATTTCTTGATGATAGCCATTGTCTCTGGAGTGAGACGGAATCTCAATGTTGTTTTAATTTGCATCTCTTAAATGAACAACGATGTTTAATATTTTTCACATATTTATTGCCGTTTGTATTTCTTCATCAGAGAAGTACATGGTCATTTCAGATGACTACTTTAGATTGGGCATTTGAATTTGGGGTCTGGGTTTTTTTTTTTTTTCAATTCTTTATATGTTCTAGATGTAAGTCCATTGTCTGAGGGACAACTGGATAAATTTTTCCCACTCTGTGGGCTGTCTTTTCACTTTGTTAGTGATTTGTGTGTGTGTGTGTGTGTGTGTGATTTTTGTTGTTGTGCAAAAACTTTTTAAAAGATGAGATTCCAGCTGTTGGTTCTTTGTAGTATTTCCCATGGAATGTGGGATTTGTTCATGAAGTCTCTCCCTACATCTGTTTTAAAGATTTCTACCTTTTTTCTCTTCAGTAGATTTAGTGTTTCTGTTTTAATATTTAGATCTTTGATCCACTTTGACTTTAGATTGGTGTATGGTGATAGTGTATGGGTCTAGTTTTACTCTTCAGCGTGTGGAGAGCCAGTTTTTCCAGCACCATTTATTAAAGAGGCTATTTTTCTTCCAGTGAACTTGTTTGGCCCCTTTATCAAAGATGAGGTAGCTGGGTATGTTTGGAGTTATGTCTGCGTCTTCTAATCTATTCCTCTTATCCTGATCCTGGTTTGGTTTTTTTTGTTTGTTTGTCTGTTTGTTTGTTTTTGCAAGTATCTTGCTGTTTTTATCACAGTAGTTTTATACTATAATTTTAAGTCAGGGATTGTGATGTCCCCTGAATTACGTTTTTTGGCCAGAATTCTTTTTGCTATGCTAGGTCTCTACTGCTTCCAAATGAATTTCAGGAATGTTTTCTCTAGTTCTGTGAGGTATGCTAATGGTATTTTGATTGAGATTGCATTAAGTCTGTGTAACAATTTTGAGATTATGGCCATTTCACTATGTTTGTTCTTCCTATCCTTAAGTAAGGGATACCTTTCCATTTTCTGATATACTCTTCCATCTCTTTTTTCAGAGTACTATAGTTTTCAATGTATAGATCTTTTACTTCCTTTATTATAATGATTCCTAAGTATTTCATTTTTTTTAGATGCTATTATGAATGCTATGGTTTCCCTAATTTCTCTCACAGTGAGTTTGTTGTTTGTGTATATGAATGCTATTGATTATTTTATTATTTTAAAGAGAAAAATGAAAAAACAGAAAAATCAAGAAACAAACAAACCTAAAAAATGACAACGAAAGCAAAATGACAACAACAAAAAGCAACAGCTATATAGGTTTTCAAAACAAGATGATAGGAATTTAACAATGGTTGTTATGCTGCATATTGTTATCTTCAAAATAGTTGCTCAGGTTACCAGATACAGGAACAAAACAAAACAGTAAAACGGAACAAAACATTGGATTTCAAAAACAAGACAGAAGGAAATTCCCCTCAGATGCCACAATGCACATTGCCATCCTCCAAACAGACGCCCAAATCACCAGCCCCAGGCCTGCAAAGTCAATCAAACAATACAAGAATCAAGCTATTGCTATCATCTCACCGCGTCCTCTGAATCAACCAGTTGCTTATCAGGGATTAGGTGATGTTCTTCTGGCTTCCCAGCCCACACACTGGCTGGCTCACAGGAAGGCCTGGTTTGTCTTCTTGCTGAGTCTCTTCCTGATCCCCGTCATGGAGACTGGCTCATGGGAAGGCTTGGTTTGTCTTCTTGCTGAGTCTCTTACAAATCCCCATGGCTGGTATTGATTTTTGAGTGCTGACTTTGTATCCAGCTACAGTACTGAATTTGGTTATTAAATCTACAAGTCTTTTGGTGAAGTTTTTGTTACCTTCTATTTAGAGTATCATATCATCTGCAAACAATGATAGTTTAGCTTCTTCCTTTTCTGTCTTTATTCTGTTAATTTCTTTCTCTTGTCTAATTGCTTTGGCCAATGTCTCCAGAAGTACATCAACAGGAGTGGTGATAGTGGACATATTTGTCTTGTTCCTGATTTTGAGTGTATGTTTTCAGCTTCTAATGACTTAGTGTAATTCAGATTAAGATAAAGCCCATCTATTTCAATTTTCCATAAGATTTTTATCATGAATCAGTGTTGGATTTTGTCAAATGCTTTTTCCGCATCTATTGAGATGATCATGTGATTTTTGTCTATGGTTCTGTTAATATGATGTATTACATTTATTGATTTGCATATGTCGAACCATTCCTGCATCCCAAGTAGAATAAGTCAGGTAGAATGAAACCTATTTGGTTATGGTGTGTAATCTTCTTGATGATTTGCTGCATTCTATTTACCAGTTACTTATTGAGGATTTTTGCATCTATGCTCAATAGGGAAACTGTCCTGTAGTTTTCTTTTATGCTTGAGTTCTCCTCTGGTTTTGGTATCAGAGTAATACTTGCTTCCAGGAATGATTTTTGGAAATATTCCTTCCCTTTAAATTTCATTAAAGCATTTCAGCATTAATGGCATTAGTTCTTCTCAAAATTTCTTGTAGAAATCAACAGTGAATCTGTCAGGACCTGGGCTTTTCTTTGTTGGTAAATTTTTTAATTACATTTTTAATTTCACTGACTGATATCAAGTTATTTGGAATTTTTGTATCTTCTTGATTCAGTTTTGGCATTTCATATGTGTCTAGGAATCTGTCTGATTTTTTGGTGCTTTCCATTTTATTAAAGTACAAATTCGGATAGTAGGTATTGATGGTCTTCTGGATTTCCGAAGGATCTATTGTGATTTGCTCCTTTTCATTCCCAATTGCTTGAATCTGAGTCTTTTCTTTCCTCTTTTTGATGGGTTTGTCAAGGACTTTATCAATTTTACTTTATCTGTCAAAGAAGCAACTCTTCAATTCATTGATCCTTTGTATTTTTTTCTTAGTCTCAATTGCATTAATTTCTGCTCTTATCTTAATAACTTCCTCTCTTATAGGAGCTTTTGATTTGATTTGTTCTTCTTTTTCTAGAAATTTGATATTCAACCTTAGGTTATTTGCTTGAGCTCATTCTGTTTTCCTAATGTGAGAATTCAACATTTCAATTTTCCTCATAGGACTGCTTTCAGTGCATCCTATAAGTTCCAGTATTTTGTATCAGCATTATCATTTGATGTAGATACTGTTTAATTTCTTCTTTAACTTTCTCTGTGACTCATTGGTTCTTTAGAAGGGTTTTGTTTAATTTTCATGTGTTTATGTAGTTTTTGTGGTTTCTTTTGCCTTGACTTTCAATTTCATTGTACTATGGTAATATCATATGCATATGATAATTTCAATTCCTCTGTATTTACTTAAACATGTTTTATGGGCTAATATATGTTCTATTTTGGAGACATTCCACATACAACTGAAAAGAATGTGTATTGTGATATATACATACATATGTCAATATATATATTTATGAATGTATGTATATACATATATACATATTTATGATTCTATCTCTTCTTCTTAGAGTTTCCCCTTAACAAGTATATTATGACCTTCTTTGTCTCTGTTGGTGAGTCTTGGCTTGAAGTTCACATTGTCTGCAAATAGAATAACTGTCCTTGCTTTTCTGGGATCTTGTTACATGGAGTACTGCTTTCTATCCTTTGACTTCAGTCTATGAATTTCTTTTTGAGTTAAATATGTTTCCTGAATGCAGCACATTGTTGGATCTTGTTTTGATCCATTCTTCCAGTCTGTTCCTTTTAATTGGTGAGTTGAGATCATTTATGTTGATGGTTATAACTGATATGTATTGGCATATCACTTTCATGTTATTTTCCTATTATTAGTTTCATCCTTCCCCTCTGTTTAATTGTTTGCCCTGCCTGGTAGCTTCTTTCTATGGTGTTCTTCTGCTTGTGGTCTTTGTTTCCTCTCTGGTACATCTTTCAGAGCATTTTGAAGAGTTGGTTCGGGGGTTATGTTGTTCTTTGTCACAGAAATGTCTTATTTCTCCATCAATTTTGAAAAATAGTTTTGTGTAGTACAACAAGCTGGGCTGGAGGTTGTTTTGTTTTATGGCTTGAAATACCTCACTTCACATTCTCCTTGATTTGATGGTTTATGTTGAAAAGTTTGCTGTGATTCTGATGGAGTTTCATTTACAGGTGATTTGTTTCTTTCTGCTAGCTGCTTTTAATATTCTGTTCTTGTGCTGAATTTCTGGAATATTGATTACAATATGCCTTGATGCAGATTCATTTTGCTCATGGCTATTTTGAGTTCTATATGTTTCATTTACTTATATGTCAAATTTGTTATCCATGCTTGGGAAGTTTTCTGCCATTATTTCTCTAAAGAGGTTTTTTATGATTTTTGGGTTGCCTGCAGCTTTCCGACTGACTCCTATGAATCTCATGTTGTTTTTCTTTGGTTCATCTTGTAACTGTTGGATTGATTTTTCATGGTCTCTTGCTATTTTTAAAATATCTTTATTGTCAATGGTCACGAGCTACAATCCTGTCTTCTAAATCTGATATTCTATCCTCACCTTCACTCATCCTGTTGCTTATACTTCCAATGGACTTTTTAATCTCCTGAATTTCTGTTTGGATCTGTTTCATGGATTCCACTTCTTTCCTATGCTATGCATTAATGTTGATGTTTTCCATCATTTTTCTGAGCTCTTCTTTTTTTTAATCTGTGTCTGCTTTGATGTCTTTCATTTTGATCATTTCTTTTTGCACCTTAGAGATTTTTTTCCTATAGTCTCTTCCATTTACTTTTTCACTTCTGTTGCTATCATCTCAGAAAGTTCCAGTGGTTACTTTCTGATTTCCTCTGTCTTATTGTGCTCTTGACTTGTCCTTGTTGGGCTTGGACTTTAGGGTTACATTTCACTTCTGTGTCTTGCCATTTTCTATTTTCTATTTTTTATTTTACTTTATTTTCTGTGTTAGTGCTTGGAGATTTCTTATGGTAGACAGCCTTATCCCTAGTATAGAGGCTTCCTGAGGAAATCTCTGTTTCTCAGGGATTTCTTCTAAATGTAGATAGTTCTTGGTCTTTGTGTGTGTCCCAAGAACGTATCAATGTATTAAGGATAAGAAGTTGCTATTTAATTGGTTAAGCACCCAGTCCTTTGATACTAGACTACAGTGAAGTTTATGAACCCATACAATCACAGTTTTGTCACAGAGGGGAGAAAAATTGATTACAACAGATAAGACATCCTAGCTACAGTAGTACAGTTAGCAGTAACAATAGTCTCAAGTACAGCCTTGCTATTGACAAACTGTGCTAATGATTAGCCTGATAGCTTTAATCATAGGAGCAAATTTTACAATTACATAACAAAATCCAATATATGCTATGAACTTGTATGCAGTGATTTTCCCATTAATGGAATGATCTTTTCCCTGTTGCAGGGAGGAAGGAGTGAGGGAAGTCAAGAGAGATAGAGGACAAAATAGAAAGATTAATGAGGTCAAATATACTAGAAGCAAGGCTAGAGGGCAAAAGAAAAACTATAGGACACAAGAAAAAGTGGAAGAGAAAGTAAATGAGTATTGAAGTAAACCATAAAGAGAAGAGACAATGTTTACTCACATGAAAGTGTCATAAAATGAAGTGAGATATTTGACAAAAGAGAGAAAGATGAGTATAAAAAACAAAAAGAAAGATAAGAAATCTAATTCATGAAAGAAAGAGAAAAGAGAGACCAAGCAAAAACAGCCACACACACACACACACACACACACACACACACACACACACAACTGGACAGAAAAAGGAAAATGAATCAGACAAATAGAGAAAAATAAAAGTAGTAAAATTCCTCTGGTGTCTACAGTTCTGTGATAGATCCAAGCCTGATTCCAGAAATGTGTTGTGTACTCCAGCCAAGTCGGTCATGGGATTTGTGCTGAGTTTGGGGCCGATCTTGGCCGCTGATTGTGGGGGTTGAGACTGGTCTATTCTGCATTTCTGTGTGTCAAAGTACAACACTGGTTCACCCAACTGACCAACTGCTGGCTCATACTCTCACTGCTGCTTCGAACTTTTTAAATCCACTGGTCCCATCTGTCCATCATGCATACCCCAGTGGGTGCCTTTCTTGGTCACTGGGGTCTCACCTGGGCTGGGCTGGACTGGGCCAGCATGTGCACCCCCACCAGGGCATTGGTGGATTGCTGGGGTTCACATGGTGGCTGGGCTGGGCTACACGCTGTCCCATAATTCTTACGCAAAGAAAACTGCATTGCTTTCAGGAATTTAAATTACTGAGTCATTATGTTAATTATTATGGATAATTCTATTTTGCTTTAAGAAATACCAATATATATATATATATAGTACCCCATTTTAGTACCCAACTAAGTGGAAATAGGCACACTTCATATCACCAAGTGCTCCAAACATGTTCATCTTATACCCAGAAGCACCCCAGGACAACCTATAGCAACAGTCTACATTATTCCCAAACAAAAACTCTACAAGAAGACCTCCCATGTCAGAGTATCATGGGTCTGAAACATGAGCAAAAGTTACAGTGCCCCACATTATAGTCTCTTACTCACTAACTAAAACGAACACACTGCTGAATGTATTCATTATTGATAAAGAACAATACGCATATGATTAGATCAATTTTACATGTCTATATCTATTAATGTAAACAACCATTTTGAAGATAACGATATGCAATATTGCAACCTTTGTCAAATTTCTATCCTGTTTTGTAAACCTGTAATGTTACTGTTGTGTATTTACTCTAGTCATTTGTTTGTCTCTTTTGCTTTTGGTCTTTGTTATATATGTCTTTTTTTCCTCTTAAATAAAAAAATAATAATAATAATCCCCTACTCACAAAAACTCACTCTGGAAATCAAGCCAGCATGGATTATTTATATAATCAGAAGGTGGCCACTTAACTCCCTCAGGTAAAGAGGCCAAATTCTTGAAAGACCTTAACAGAGATTTGAGGGACCTAAAAGTCACAGTGGCATCTACAAGAATGGTTCATAATTTAGGGCTTGTGGTGCTGAGCAAACAACTGAATGAGAAAATACAACCAATCATTCTTAACACCAACATTGTTCCATCAAGTAAAAATAAAGATCCTTATTTCTCTTGGTACTTTCAGCTAATGAAGGATAGACTCACGAAGGCAGTATGTCTTTGTATTAGTCAGTTTTCTGATTGCTGAGACAAAATATCTAATACCCACAATTTAAAGGAGCAGAGATTTAATTTGGCTCACAGTTCAGGAGATTCAGTCCCTGGTCCACTGGCTCCAAGGAAGAAACATCATGGTGAAAGGGCATTGAGGAAGATAACTACTTATCTCATGGCAGTCAGGAAACAGAGAGAAAACGAAAGAGCCAAGGACAAAAATACATACTTCCAGGTCATACCAGCAGTGACCAAACTCCACCGGGGTCCCACATCCCAACAGTACTTTCAGCTACTGAATTTATCAATGAATAATCCACTAATCAGTATAATGCCCTCATGATCCAATAACTTTCCAAACACATGAGGCTTCAGGGGACATTTTAGACCTAAACCATGACATACTTGACAGTAGCAGGTGGCCATTTCTCACTCAGATTTTTACTGGGCCATCATTTCATATAAATCACATAAAAGCAGTATATTCTCATCCAGGAATATAAGTTATGAAGTTTCAAAATGCTAAACATGACACAGGCACCAGTATAAAGACCTTTGTTCTCTCAGCAAATATGCAGACTTTTAAAGGAACTGAGAATGTCAAGGCCCATTTTCATAAACAAGAAATGCTTTCACAGCAACGGCCCCCTCCTGATAGAGGACTTGATGATATGCAATTGGGGGCTGATTCCCTGGGTACCAGCGTAACACCTTCCAGAGCACTTTAAGGAGGCAACTCCAGCCACTTGCTATCTCAATTATTCTCCAAATCTCTCTTTCTAGAGATTTAGCAAAGCCTTTAATTTTTTTTCCTTCCAGATCAGAGACACATCTGAGAATGTAATCTTCAAATTACAGAAGCACCAACATAATCTATAATTTTATTTTTTTCACACACATGCTAAAAAGTGAAGTTTGTATAAATATATGAAAATCCAAACAAGACCAAGGAACATTTCATGAAGAGAAAGAGGGAGAGGGAAGGAGAGGAAGGAGAATAAAGGAAGCAGAGAGTGAGATATTGGGAGAGAAAGGGAAAGAGAAGAGCTATTCGCAAATTTTTTTACTTTTGAAATTCAACTCCAGGCTGCTTAATTAACTATGAAAAATTAACATGGAAACTATTATTCCTCTGTGTAAATTTATTTACCAGGTGTTTTCCACTCACTGCCCTCTTGTTCTCAAGCTGACAGGATAAGCCCAAGGCACCTGAAACGCAAGGAATCCACAGGGAGCCATCACACTACCCCACACACCAGCTGGAGAAAGCAAGGCTCTGTTTCTCCACCACAATGGGCTTGAATTTTTAAAAGCATAACTACTTGGTGAAGCCAGCACCATATCCACACATCATTGTTAAGAGAGGGTCAGCCTGCTTAAAGTCTGACTATGTGTTCCGCATGCAGATACACCCCTTCCTGTCCCAGGGCTGTCTTGGAAGCCCATAATGTTGTCTGAGTTCAGGTCCAAGGGCAACCTACCACACAATGATCTCTTCTGTTGGTTTTAGGTTGGGTTCCCAAAAGGGTAACTAAGAGAGAGATTCATGTGGAAGCTCTGGAGAAAGCTGGGAGAGGTGAGAGAAGCAGGATACAGCAGGGAGAGAAGCTAAGTCAAGAAATAGTTTTGGATGAAGTCAAACTTTGACCTAATTGCACTGGCTGCTCCAGGGCATAAATTGTAATTTAGAATAATCTAGGTTAGATACCTAGGTTAGATACCAGCAACCACTGGTACATTCAGTCATTGTGGTTACAGATTTTCTGGCAAGACATGAAAACCTTCCAGCTGATGAGGACTGACCCCAGAGGTGAATGAAGCTCTGAGCCCACAGCATCCCACCAGTAAAGTACCAAGAGATGAGCACCTGGTCCAGCAAAGTGGGTCAAGGCAGGGCACCACCAGCAGCTCATGCAGCTTGCCTCTTGTACTACTCAGAAACCCAGGGTTCTTCACATTCCCTGATTCTTCCTGGGAACAGCTTCTCTGATCCTGACTGGTCAATATTCCTGGGAAACATATATAGGGAAAATTAACCTGAGGAGGTACATTTCAGTTACACAGTCCTGAGTTGAAACTGATAGCTATCAATTCATCATCCTTATCTACCACTACTCCAGAATTCTTCACCTTCAATGGGCCCTGGAGGAAGATTCAGACCTCATCCCTGAAGACACTGAGTCCCTGCCTACTGTGCTTTGTCAGACAAGGGTTCCTGTAAATTCCCATTTATAGTTAGAACTGACATGAAAGTAGCACCCCCAAGGATCATCTAAATGCAAAAACATTTCTTTCCTTGCCCTATGACAGCACCAGCCCTGCTTCTTCAAGATGACTGAGGTCACTTACCTCTGCCAATTCATGGACTCCTATTTATTCCTTCTCTGCTTCTGGCAAGTGGAGTTCAACATGACCATTCACAGCGGTATCACTGAGTTTAATATGACTGCTACTCTGATCCTTGCAGGAATATTCCCCTCTGGAAACCAGAGTCCCATAGATTCACAGAACACACAAGTGTAGAAAAAGGAAGGCACAAATTCCCCCAAAGTGGGCCTCTTGGAGAGATGAGGAGTACAGCCATTCTATTTGCATCCTGTGACTTAAAGACCCATGCATTCTATCCAATGGCCCCAGTCCAAGATGTATTTAGCTAGTATACTCCTCTATTTTCACTGATTGCCACTGACTCTCTCACCCTACCAACATCAAAACAAAACCCTCAAAACATTTACCCACCTTTGTTCCCAAGTGATAATTCCAGCTAAAAAGCACAAACAGGAAATCTGGAGTTCTCTCTTTCTCCTGATGCTTCAGTGGCTATGCCAGCCACTATCTTGTCTAATGATTCCCAACCACGAATCAGTTTAAGTCATTCTTGATAGATGAGACATGTGACAACTATGGTTATTCCCAGTCCTCCCTCTAGAAGACAGTGTTCCAACTAAGTCACAAAGGGTAGCTCAGGGTCATACAGTCCTTTCAAGGAATGACTCTCAAAAAATTTATGAACTTCATAAAATCATTCTTCACAAGCCACTGGGGGAGGGTGAAGGTACTCTGGCTTGCCCTTGACCACAGGGTTGAGTCTGCTTGTTGGGTAGGGGGAAGTGCCAACATTTCCAGACAGACTATGCAGCTATGATCCCCAAATCCTCACATACATTTCCGTAGAGAATAGAAAGGCACACACAGAACTGAACGTGGAAACAACCTCAGGCTGCCCTGAGGAATGCACAACTCTAAATATCAAGGCTGACCAAGTCTCCTTGGTTGATCAAAATCTTATTTGTCTTGATATGATAATAACCATTCCTAATTCTCAGCATGGACCTGTGATGTCTCAGTTCTGGCTTTGAGGAATTCTAGTATCTCTACTTTTTTATAATAGGCATTTTAGAGCAAAGTAATTCTGATCAAAGTCGATGTTAGTTAATTTTGATTTTAAAATGACTTTAGCTATGGGCCACTTTTGAGGTTTTTTCCTTCAGAAGAACCAGCCTATTATCACTACAGCCCATAAGTCTCATTCTGCTGACTCCACCCAGCCAGCCCCACAGAGGCCACCACAGGGAGGCAGTAAGCCCACTGCAGGTGGCCAGCATGGTGGCTGGATTTGAACTCAGGTGTTAAGAGAAAAGGTTCAAGAGAAAGGGTATAAAACTGAGAAAAGAACAACATGTGTGACACTCCCTGTAGGCAGTGCATAGCTAACCTAAAATCACGTTTTCAGTTTCTGCTTTAATTTTATTTTTGAGCTCCACGTTTCCTGAAGAAACTTAGGGATTCTCAATAGGGAACAATTTGACTGATTTATTTGCTTTGCAAAGGTTTCAAGGGCTTGCAAAAGAAATGTGATTTTAATTTACAGCTTTTAAAACTTACTTTGCTTGAAGTGGTTTGTACATTAAGGTTATAGCTACATACCAATACAGCTTGTTGAAAAGTTTAAAATTCAATCTTTAAACTTTGGTGGCAGTGTGGTGGTGGTAGTGGTAGTGATGGTAGTTGTTCTAATGGTTAGTTATGCATAAGAAGCAAAATGACCAGTCTGACTAGTTTTCCCCTGAGTGATTTGACAGCTGATTTTGGTGTTATTGATAAAACAACCTGAAAGAGACTTTGGCTCCCAGTTCCCTAGAAGTTAAAAATTAAAGGCAAAGTTCATAATTGCATAAACTACCTTCTAACTTAAATCCTAGACTCATCATCAACCTTTTCTCAGTACTTAAAATTGACTCATAACAGTAGAATTACAGGATATTTCTATTCTTTACTGTTCAATGGTTTAAAAAAATCCCTAGCTATATGTTCCCTTTTCTTTGACAGGAATTCATGACATGGGAAGTGCGATATGTAAACTAGGATCAAAACTTAATTAAGTGTCAGAAACAATTTGTGTACCTATAGAAAAACCACGTGTATCTTACCTATAAGGTCTCTTTCTACCCCAAGTCATCATATATGGAAACAACTGCAAGAAGCCAAGTATGATCTTACTTTCTTCACATCCTAAGTTTTACTCTTTCTCCACCACATTAATAAATTTCAAAATGATAACATGAAAGCTGAAGACAATAGTTGCGATTCTTTCTGTCTTCTCTTGGCCTCTCCTTGTTCTTCTCTCTCTGAACACAATGAAAAGAACCCTTCATTTTAGTTTAGTAATTAATTGTAGGCTCTACCCTCCCCAGTGTCTCCTTCATGCTTTCTCATCCTGCATGCTGCACATGAAGAAGACCATTGTCAACGTTGGTTTCTAAAGTTGGTTGAACTGCTTTATGGCAGTAAAGTGACTATAATTGAAAGTATTGACACATATACTGAATGTAACTTGCGTTGGCCAATGAAATGTTAGTAGATAAGATGTGAGCAGATAACTTAAGTATGCTTGTGGCTTTGGCCTTGTCCTTGGCCTGTCATTAGCTACCCTGGATAGTCTGGGCCCCAGCGTGAGACACAGTGAGGAAGGGGACCCAGATGGCCTGCAGATCCGCACCTTCCTCACAGCCATCCTCCTCCACCTACAGAACATGAGTGTAACAATTAGGGACTATTGAAGTAACTCACTGATTTGGGGAGTAGTTTGTTATGTAGTATTATTAAAGTAATAAATGATTTTTTTTAAAAAACCAAGAAACACTAAAGTAATGTTGTTTTAAAAGTCACAGTGCCACAAAACCTTTAATATTCAATGATTCTGATGTTTCCTTTGCCTTTTGGAACTTTCATAAAACTTAACATCTGTTCGCAAATCTGAATGTCAAATATGATGCTGGATCTAGAGTTCTTTTTCTGCTTTGATTACTGAAGCTTTATTGAGCTGACCTGCTTGATAACAGTTTCCAAACTGCATGCACATGTATGATTCCGATGAGGAACTGGGTGGACATGTACAGAGGGCTAAAGATGGGCTAATGTTTGGAGGTGGCCAAATTTCCTCACTCACTCAGTTACAGCTTCTCTTTACCCTGTACTCTAGAAGAGACTTCTATAGGATTTCTTTGAAGAAAGGGCTAACCTGATTTAAAAAAAAATAGGGGCTTGACACAATTTGTAATGGCTAGATCTTGGAAACAACCTAAATGCACATCAACTGAGAAATGGTATTCTTATACAGTGGAGTACTACTCAGACATAAAGAAGGATAAACTTAAGATTTTTATAGGTAAATGGATGCAACTCTAGACCATACTCATAAGTGAAATAAATCGGACACTCATGTGTAAACATTATATTGTCTCACCAGTATAGGCTGAAAGAAAATATATATATATATAAAAGACAGTTAAGATAGTTATACTATTGATTTTGCTGAGCTCATTGAAGAGAAAGGCTTGTGCTAGTATTGTTCGGATGATTAAAGGCAGATGTCTTATACTTTTTTTTTCTTTTTTTTTTTTTTTTTTTTTTTTTTTTTTTTTTTTTTTTTGATACCGGGGATTAAACTCACAACCTTGCGCCTGCCAGGCAGGGGCTTACACCACTGAGCTAAATCTTTGACCCTCTTTTTTGAGACAGGATCTCACTATGCAGTTCAGGCTGGCCTTGAACTCACTTTGTAACCCAAGCCAGTCTCGAATTCACAATGATCCTCCTGCCTCAGCCTCCTAAGTGCCGGGATTAAAGGCGTGCACCACCACACCCGGCTGATGTCCTATACTTTGAGTAACTGATTTGAAAATAACAATGTGCAATATAGATACTATTGTTACCCCCTAATTAAGGTGTTTTGAAATTCTTTTCTCTTTAAAATAAAATTTTTTTAAATTTTAAAAAATAAAAAATGGGGGCTTGAAAATCACAGTTCCCTTTAGAAAACTGCACATTTTTCAACCTTTCAAAGAATTCTTAAGTCCGTTGGAGTGGTCTGGAAATCCTACTACTGTCCCATTGTCTGTAGTGACTAGTTCATACCTTCTTTTCTCTCTTTAAACTTCTAGGCTCTTCATCCCCTCTTCTCTCTTTAATGAAGATTTTACTACATATTTCATGAAGGTTTAGCATATAGTGGGTACTCAATAAATATTTGTTAAATGAATTAATAAATTTATATGTGGATGATATAGCTACTGAGTGAAACTAGGACTTTTCCAGGTTTTCTGTGCATTTCTGTGTAGTTCTAAGTTTTCCATGTAAACTTAGCCCCTTCCCCCAAAAAGGAAAAAAACTGTACCAGTGATACTACTATTGTTTCCAACTCATGAATTAGAAATTCAGGTAAAATATGTAACTTCCACAGGGTTACATGACTACCCAATGGGGAGCTGGAATTGAATTACTTAATTAAAAAAATAAGTGATCATATTTTTTTAATTTTTTATTTTTATTACTTGATATTTTTAGTACATAATGGCTACATTCATCACGGGGACTTGGTGCATATACAAAACACATACTAATTACTTTTACAACCTCTTCCTTTTCTCTTCCACCCCATTCCTCCATCTCTTAGTCCTCTTCACAACTGCAGAAGATCTATCATCCTCTCTCCTATCATCTTTTATTTTGATCTTTAATTTATCTATACCTTGGGTTTCTTATACAAAAGAAGCCATGTGATATTTAAACTTGCATGGATGATTTATTTTACTTAAGGGTCTTTCATGACAGAAGATTCTAAACTTCAAGGTCTGTTTGGCCTTTAGAAAATATTTGATGACCTAGATGAAAAGGTTTCTATGACCTAAATGTTAAAGGCCACACCAAACGAATATTTCAATAGGAAACATTTATATTAGTTGTCAATACTTTGCTTGTTCCCTCTCTACCTTGTAAATACAATAACTGGAACTCACTGCAGACAACGCCTGGTCGCTATGGTTATTTTGGGGGGTACTCAGGAGATCATAAATCTGACTACGAAGTCTTGTCAGGTGCTACATGACATGGGCTATTTCCTTTTCTCCTCTTGCATTTTTTGCTGGTGTCCACCACTAGGGGCATACTGCCCACAGACACTTCCTGGGAACTTCTAGGGGTTCTGCAGGGCACCACTATCCATGCACATCACTGCTCACTGCCAGATACCACAGTTTCCGCCAGACGACCTAGCTTCAGCCAAACGTCAGCCAACTGTGCCAGTCACCACCACCTGTTCTCCAGGGTGCGCCAGTATTTGCAAAGGTTTGCTGGTGCTCATCCACTCAAGGCCTCAAAGCAACCAAAGCCCCTCTGAGTCCTCAGGAAAAATGCTTTTGATTTTTTCCCTCTGTGGACACGTTTCCTCTTGGGTTCCCAAAGTACTAAAGACTTGTGGCCCCAGTGTATCATAAAATGTTGTGTTAAATAATTCTTCATGTTCAGCACTCAGGGTTAAATCTGAAGCTGACTGAGCCAGAAGAGAAACCATAGGGATGGTTACATTATCTCTGAATAGGCTCCTTTCTTCTAAAATGCCTAAGGCTTTGGTACTAAAAGATTTGTCTGCCTGTGCTATCATTTAGATCTGATAACCCCCTATGTTAAAGGATTGGCCCGCAGCTTGTAGTGGAACCTTCAGTAGTTGGGACCTAGTAAAAGAAAGGCCACTGGAGGGTGTTCTTGAAGAACATTGGGACTCCGCCTCTCTCTCTCTCTCTCCCTCTCTCTCTATCTCTCTCTCTCTCTCTCTTTCTCTGCCTCCCAGCCACATTCTCTACCAAATACTTTCTATAGGTTTCCCTAGGGCAGAGATACTCATTGATCTGTGTTTCCTCAGTTGTTATGGTTTAAACATAAAATGGCTGCCAAAACCTCTGTGTTTGGATGGTGACTGGATTGTGGGGATGGTATAGCTGGCTCACTTTTGGGAAGCAGAGTCTTTGTTGTAAAAGGCTGGTCACTGGAAGTACGATCTGAAATAGTATATCTCCCTCCCCAACTCCTCCCTTCTCTCTCTGCCTCCTGTCGGCCATGCCCACATGCCATGCCATAAGGCCTTAGAGCCTGCCAACTACAGACCACCATCAGCCAAAATAAATATTTCCTCAAGTTGTGAATTTCAGGTATTTTGTCCCAGAAACAAAGGAAGTAAGTAAGACACTTCTCTTCTCACTGATGGTCTCCCTGGATTTCTTATTACTCCTCCTGTATTTCCATTGTCCAGTTTTCTTTCCCAAAACATATTTCTTCAATAACATCTCCTATATTTTCTAAATCAAACCCTGGCTTTTGAATAACTAGATTTGACACCCCCCCCCTTTGGAATTTTCATCTACCAAGAAGTGACCATCTTCACTGACACTATAACAAAATGGTTTCTGGTTTCCAGAGTCTAAGATTTTTCCCTAAATAGTATAAAAAATGCTCTTTTATAATATCCCCAGGATTTTCAGCTTGCAGCTCATTGGCTGGAGAATGCTGTAAATAGATATATCTCTAATTGCATTTATGTTCATGGCCTCATGTCACTCTCCAAATGTACCGCATTGTAAGCTGGTTTCTTCAAAACCAGAAAGTTGCTTCCATGCCAAACACAGCTGAGCTACCAACTCACCTTCTTTGTAGTAGGAGAATATTTGTGAGAACAAGGACTTTATGTTTGTGTCCAAACCCGCTCTGAATTTGGTGCTGCTTAAGACAATTCCAAAGAAATGTAATCCCACTGGTATTTCACATTGTCACATTTTCAATACCATATATTTTTATTCAAGTTCTGAATCAGGAATAGAACCAAGGAACCATTTTACCATCAATTTTGTTAGCAGTGTTACTTTGTGCTACCTTAAAAAGGCATCTAACACTACATCCTCAGTCAGTAGGAGAAAAAAATCACCATCAACTAGTGAAGACTGCCATGGAGCTCAGATAGGTAGTACAGTAACGGCATGTTAGTACTGGACCAGTCCCTCACCAACTTCAAACATGAAAGTCTCAGCTAAGTTTCAGTTTCTATTTCTATCATAAGTACAGTTTCTTATACAAAGTTCCAGTTTCACTAAAAAATTCAGAACATACTCAAGTTTCTCACATAATATATACTAGATGTATATTTCTGGGTACTCCACAATCTACCAGAGTTATGGAGGCACATCTAAATCCTAGAAGTGGATTCTCCTTCTAGAAACACCACACCAATGCATTTGGAATTGTCAGAGTGGATAGAGCCAGAATGTGTGCTCTGTAGATAAAGAGAACAAAAGGAAAGTAGCTCTAGCAAACCAAGTATGGCAGGTGACATCATCATCCAGCAAATTATGACCCCCATCTTCCACCTCCATGGGCAGGTATTTCCCAGCTTCTGATATCAGACTCTGTCTGTGACTTTCATTAGTCAGCAGAACTTGGACAGAAGTGATGGTCACAAGGTCCGACCATAGGCTCCCAAGAGCCACGCCGTGTTTCCATAACTCCTGTTGGTTACTGTCCATTCAGTCTGAGCCCCAGAAGCAACCCATGGAACATAGCCACCCTAGCCTTCACCAGACATGTGAATATGAAAGCAAATTCCTGTCATTCATCCTGCCACATTTTGGGGTAGTTTGTTCAATAAGCAGAAAAGGTGGATGATTTTCTAGGTCATAAGCTGAAGGTAGGTACCACTGGAGGTATAGTACCAGAAGGTAAGCTGTTCTAGTCTGGGGTAGTAAGCTATAGAGAATCAAACATTAAGACAGTGCAGGAGTTGCTCAGCAGGCTGGGGAGGGCCCTATCAGGAAAGGGAGGGACAGTGGGTCTGCCCATGCCCATAGTCATCTCACTGTGGCAGCATTCTGCTCCCCTTTTTTAGGTGGGAGGGATCTCTGTCCTTGACATGACCCTGGCTACTGTGTGTTTACAAGATCCTTGTATGTCCAGTGTTCTGGTTGATAGCCCCAAAAACTGTGGCAGGACTCCCATACTTACCACAGCAGGGAGGATTAGCAGCTGTGCCACATGGATCTCTGGACAGGACCTGGGAACTGTACGTTCCTAACCAATGAGAGGACACCAAAGGTGTTTTCCTCCTGAATCCTGGTGAAACAGTTAATGAATCTAGAACCATGGAATTTCAGAAGCCTTTACATAGATATACTCAGCTGAACTGGACACTGCAGAAAATTGTAGTGGCTCAGTTTGCCACCACCAATCCTAAATGACTTCCAGAACCTCAGGGAATAGCCAAGCCCACACTTGACATATCACCAAAGCCAGGTCAGATCCAACTAACTACTTTAGGCTGAGTCTGAGTAGTAGGAAAGGTTTAAAAAGTAAAACTATGAGGTAGAAAATCAGAATGGGGCCCTGCTCAGTCTAGAAACTAGCCTGGAGATTCACTGACCTCAATGAAGGTGAATATACATTAACCCACTGAAGACATGATTTCCAGCCAACTTCTTATCCTCTGAGTTCCAAATTGTATTTGGTTTGGTTTTATTTGCCTGGCCAAGGGTGAAATATAAGGAAAATTCATGAGTGAGTGCAGAAAAAAAGTATTATCAAGTCATCCAAGAAAGAAACTGAACCATATTCAATATATAGCATACAGGTGCAGCCATTTTAATCAGTCAGGCACAGTGGTGTATGCCGGCAAACCCAGGACTGAGGGAAGCTGCAGTAAGAAGTTTGCAAGCTTGAAGACATTCTGGGCAACTCAGTGAGATGTCATCTCAAAACAAAAAATAAAAAGGGATGGGGGTGTAACTCACTGGTAGAGCATCCCAGATTCAATCCTAAGTACTGCCCTACCAAAAAGGAACTTAAGAAAACAATAATAATTCTAATTACTTAAGAATTTGGAGGACTAGGGAAGTAGCTCAGTGACAGAGCACATG
>RJWM01022400.1:0-33889 GCA_004363535.1 Dasyprocta punctata | reverse complement strand
AGGTCACCTGATAACTACTTTGTAGTTGAGAAAATACAAGCCCATTCTTAAAGTAGTTTGTCCTGAATCTCATGGGTAATTAATGGACTGACACCTAGCAGCCACTGGTCTACTACATACCACGCTGTCTTCTTGCTTCTTATACTAAAAAAGTGTTATCAAATCACTTAAGTTGTACAAACATAATCAATGAAAATATTTTAAGAACAAAATTTTGTCATTTGCTGGAAAATGGGTGGATCTGGAGATTATGCTGAGAAAAATTAAGCCTGACTTAGACACATTTGGTATGGTCTCCCTAGTTATGTGGAATCTAAAAAAGATGCCAAAAAAGTAGGAGAGAGACTATTATTAGACAAGAGGAAAGGAGTAAGTGCTAAGGATAGGGAAATATTAGAACAGGTAAAGGGTGAGCTGGGTATGTGAAACAAAAGTATTAACTATATTGAAATACTCAGAAACACTGAAGAAACAGTTTCATGACGCAAAGACTACAACAGTAAAATATAATAAGCTGGAAATCTTAAAAAGAAAATGTGTACAACCACAAAAATTTTAATTATAGTGCTATTTATAAAAGTATATGTAATACTAGTTAACTGAATCATCATAAATCTTAAGACTCCACCAGAACACAATGCAGCTAATCAAAATGCTTTAGAAAAATATTAAATGACATGGAAAAAATACAAAAAAGGCAAGTTATAAAGTAATCCACAGAATATTATCACATTTCTTTTTGAAAAGGTGATGAAGAGTTCAAAATGAGTATACTCCAAAACATTAAGAGTCTCCAGCATTAGAATGAACTTGTAAATTTCTAAAATGAAAATATAGAACTTTTATAATGAGAAAAGTACCTTAAAATGAAAGAAAATTAGACTATTCTAATAAAGTTAGAGTCAAAACTTTATATACTATTCAATAATCTAAGTAGGTTTAAAGTTTTTTCAAAAAGAAAAAGATTCTAGTTTTAGAGAATATGACTAAGGAGGATGTGTACATGATGATAAAAATGTATTTCTAAGCCCCTACATAGGTAGAGAAAATACTAAAATTAAAATAATAGAAAAATATTCAACAGCCATGATCAGTTGCTATGCAAAACACTCAACACTCTTTAAAAAAAAAAATCCTACTTTAAAAATGAGCCACACTTGGTGGCACACACCTATAATTCCAGCACTTAGAAGGCTGAGACAGGAGGATCAACCTGAATTCAAGGTCAACCTGGGCTACATAGTGAGTTCAAGGCTAACCTGAACTACACAGCAAGGCTCTATCTCAAAAATACATACACACATACAAACATACACAGACACAGACAAATGAACAATTGCTCTACTAAATCTGCAAGTCAAAACAGCTTTCAGGTATTCTTCCTTACGTAATCAGTTAACTAGGGAACTCAGTTACAAATGCCGCTACTGAGGAGATGATGTTGGTAAGCAGACAAATATCTGGCAGCACCAAAACTTGGCTCCACATTTCTAGAAAGTTGCCAATATAGCACAAAACCTACTGGGCTTTTTTGAAAAGGAAATTCTGCTTCTGGAATAAACCCCAAAGGAAATAAATCTGAAGGAAAGTAATCTACCAAAATATTCTCAACAGCACTCTTTCCAATAGCCAATGATTAAAAATCACAAAGTAATGTTGAAACTATATGATAACATGACAGATACTCAGAATAGTATTTTTGTTGGGAGGCTGTTTTGTTTTTGCATATGAGGACAAGCTGTGTCAACATTTACATAAAGTTAAGTGGAAAGATGGAATATGTAAGTAGCCACTCATTACAACTACGTAAAAATACAGGTATTGTTGCAAAAGATATTTGGATACACAGAAATCGATCATTTACTATTAATTAGGGTTTTATGTAAGTTCCTAATTTTAAACGTCAGATGACTATTTGAAAAACATATTTTAGGTCCGGGAGTTTGGCTCAGTGGCTTAAGTGCCTGTCGTCATGACTTGTGAGTTCGATCCCTGGTGCCACAAAAAAAAAAAAGAAAAAAAGAAAAAAAAGAAAAAAGAAAAACATATTTTATTAAGCTGTTTACATATTTTATTAGTCTACATAATATAATTAGCACAAGATGGCTACTTTAAATATTCTAGGACAAACCCATGTATATATACAATTAAAAAACCTAAGTGTTAGCCAATTCGATGACTACTGAAATTTATGTCAAGATATCATTTAGCCAGGTACAGTACTGTCTACCTATAATCCCACCGCTTGGGAGGCTGAAGAAGGAGGCTGGTGAGATCACAACCAGTTTAGGCTAGGGAGTTCAAGGCTAGCTTGGCCTACACAGAGACATTATCTCAAAAAGAAAAAAAAAGCAAAAGATTATTTAACATCAGTAGTATACTTCCAGTCCCTCTAGGAATGTATTGTTTTAATTGAAGGTGGCATCTATTCATAGAATAATTTAATAAAATGTGACACAAAAACCCTAAATACATGTCCTCAGATTACACTTCTCACTTGAAACTTCATCTTTCACTGTCTTTTCCTCTCAAGTAAATCAGCTAAAGCACTGTATACCAGACATATACATTTATATATCAAGTACTTGTGATTTTCCCTCCTCCCTAATAATGAGGAAAACTTCCTTTTCTCCATTCTTAAAGTTCTTTAATTCTTACTTATTAACTTTAACTGATTTTCTTAAATTTCCTTTACTCTTTTCTCCTTATTCTTAAATCTTACCCTACCTCTTTTCCACAATGAATCTCCCAAAGCAATGAAGTGCAACTGTGGCAGCAACATACCGGCAAAAAATCTTAAGAGATACTGCCAGTACCTATCTCCCATTTCCTGAAAATTATCCATAAGAATATGGACTCAAACAATTATCACATACCAAAGACAAAATGTTCCTATAAAGTCTTCTCTTCTATGTCCTTTTACTCTGGGGCTTATCCAAAAACTTTCTCTCTTCCTTATTCAATGAGGAAACAACGTCGTGCTTGTAAGTAGAGCTCTGTTGTGGCAGTGGCACTACAGGCTACCACCTGTCAGGTAGTAAAACAGATGTCATTAAATCTAGTTCATACATCTAGTTACACTGAAGCTTCAACATTATATGCTACGCTTCCTAATTTTACTTCTGAGATACTCTTTTCCCTAAACCTAACTGTAGTAATTGTTTTTTCGTGTTCTGAGATCAAACAGCCTCCAAATACAACTGTGGTCTTACCAAAAACTTTTAAAAAAAAAGTCAATTTACAAAGAGATTAACAACTAAAAGGGTAACTCTGACAGTCAAATCAACAATAGCAGCACTGACAAAGTTCTGAATCACTCTTTTTTTCCTGCATGGTACAGGAAAGCCTATGAAACTCCTTCTAGAAAAGTATTTTTAAAGCTAGGAGCATGATGGCACATACTGTAATCCCAGCTACTAAGGGGTCTGAGGCAAGAGGATTGCAAGTTCGAGGTCAGACTGGGCAATTTAGTGAGCTCCTATCTCAAATTAAAATAAAATGGTCTGGAGGACACAGTAGAACATTTACCTAGCTTATACAAAGTGCTGGCTTAAACCCCAGTATCAGTCAATAAATAATTGACTAACCACATAAAATACATAACAAAAGAAAACTATACCAGAATTATTGAGATAAAAAGAACAATTTTACACTACAGTAACATACATACATCTTTTTTAATGCTTTAAGTAACAGTATCTACTAGGGAATTTAATAACTAAACTTGTAAGCAATGATGAATATAAATGCTAACTTATGACATTTTTAATATTATGAAAATACTTGCAACTTCTAATGGAAACAATCTGGTACTACTGCTACTGTTGCCTACAAGAATAAGCATATGTATAAATAAAGATGTAACTCTTCCCCCAAGTTCACATATTCCCAGGTTTAACACCATTAAAATACAAGTAATTATTTTTATTAATTTTAGCTCAGTTTTAATGTTAAATAACAATAATGATTTCTTTTTATGTATATAGTGCTGGATGATTCTCAAGCAAACAGTGCAAGAATTTTTAGTACTCCCCCTTACTACGGATTGAACCCAAAGCCCTTCCACACCCTCAATCACTTTTTTAATTTTTCATATGAAAGAGGCTCTCAGTAAGTCAGTTGCCCAGTCTAAGCTTGAATTTTCAAACCTCTTGCTTCAGGGTCTCACAGTCCTGGCATGTACCACCATGTCCAGCTTTTAGTTCCATTCTGCAAGTGTAAAATACCAAAAGCAATAAGGACGGAATGTAGAGGGAGCATTTGTAGAACACTCACTGTACAGACACTTAATAGTACATCTTTCCAATAACTGCATATCCCTAATAAATTAAGATTCAGGTAAGTGACTTAGCCAAAGTGATGGGCCAGTTAACAAAGTTACAGTCCTTTTAAATCCTAGTCCTAAACTCTTGACTATGGTATTGGCCCTTTTCTTATGTACCATTCTAAACAAGTGCCTCCAAAACAACTAACAGGAGTTTCCAAACTAGTGAAGCTTTCTCTACTGTTTTCAGATCAAAAGACTGTCTCTAAAGATTCAGGGAACATTATCAACTGGTATGATTACCTGTGTAACTGGACTTCCTGTAAGGGCAATATGCAATTATAAATAAGGTACCAACTGCTTGCTCATGTAGAAGTGATTTGTTTTAAGGACATTTTCAAGGAATGAAATATTCAGTATTTTTGAGAAAATTAAAATGCAAAGCAAATTTCTAAAACTGAAGTATAAAGCAGAACTATGACAGTAAAAGCAAAATGTTGCATTGAAGTCTGGTTCTCTTCTAAATTTTGTAAATTTAAAAGAAAAATAGCTATTCTTCCCACTGAACAGGCGTGCAGAAAGGTGCTCCTAAGGCAAGCAGAAAGAAAAATTGTTATTCACAATCATTAATTTTAAATGCTAAATCCAGTCCAACTCCTTCACTTTGCCGATAAGAAAACATTAAACATTCACATAATGTTGGAAATTATAAGGTAATGATTCATTTCAGTCATCAATGTAGCAAGAGTCAAAGATTTGAACTGACCTGTGAAAATTTCACAATATTCTTTATGTTTTGAAACTCCAGATACAACAGCAGCTGCTGTTAACATCTTCCTTAAATCTCTTTAAAATTAGATAACATTTCTCACGCAGCTAGTAAAACTGTCTGGCAATTCTCAGTATCATCTCTATAATCTCTATATTCTCAACAATAGAAGCCATTAAACTTCAAATTTTCTCAAATTTACCTCTCCTTGAGAAACTGGAATAGTGCCTATATTATAGGTGGTCCTCAAATGTTCACTGCTTTTGTTAGTGCATTAAGCGTACATATAAACTCATTTTAATTTTTCTGTTAATTATGTCAAAAGCAGTATTTCCCTCTGATTTTAATGTTGTAAAATGACCAAGCTAATAAACACTAATTAGAGACAGCAAACATGAGCACACAAAAGGTTTTCACAACTAGATCTCCCAAATTCAGGTCTTCATCATCTCTATCCAGAACAGTTTCAATAATTTCATTCAACCTGACAAAATTAAATAATAAACTACTTAATAATTTTGTATTGACTAGGTATGTGGCAAGCTCCTGACATATACTATCTTTACTTAATAACTAAATTTGTATAGCTTTTTCTAAGTCTACAGTCTATGACTAGCTTAAATATCAACTGTCTCAATGCTAGCTAATGAAGTTTTAATCCAATCTACACATATCGTAAAGACCTAAGAGTTATACAATTAACCACAGCTGTGTTCTTTCTCCTTTAGTGACTGTGTGTTGTTGTTTGAGGCCAGTCTTGCTGTGCTGCCCCAAATGTACTGAATTTGCCATTCACCTGGCTCAGACTTCCAAGTAGCTAAAATTATAGGTGTGTCACCTGGTGGAAGAGAACTTTGGTGAGAAATACACATACAGCTTACTGAGAGATTACTTGTTACAGAAACAAGTTTTTAAAAATTTAAAAAGTAGAAAGAATTATTGAGAAAGCACATTACAGAAGACACTGCACTGAAGGTTATTAGTGTGCACTGAATATGAATTCTAGTTTACATGCACCTCTACAATAGCATTTAACATACTTCCAGACATACAATATGGCCAATCTTCCCTTTAGAGTGTAAATTTCTTACTCATCTTTCCATCCTAAAATACAGAGTATTTGGCACAGGATAACAACTTCCCAAAGGTATGACTGATACCTTAAAGCAGATCTCAGCAAACTAAAGGAACAGATAAGTAAACATTTTAGGTTTTGTAACCCACACGGTCTTGCAACTACCGGTCTGGTGCAGCAGGAAATCAGCCATTAGTAATGAAGAAACAAGTGAGCTACAATGTGTTCAAATAAAACTTTATTTACAAAAACAGCAGAGGAAGTTATTAGCAAATGGACTAAGAATTGTCAAATATTTAAACAGGAACAGTTTTTTCACTGCATAATTTAACTAAATTTCATGCCCAAAATGTGAACTCACATGTTCATGCTTTTTATTATATATGATTAAACTTTGGTCTGACTTTCGGTGAAGACAAGAAAGAATTCAAGAAATGTGGTATATGACTAAGGAAAATAATCTACTGGGAACAGTGTTAAAAGAAAGGGCAATTCCATTTCTCTTGTCTATGACTGCTTGGATATGGAATATTCCCCAATCCTGGTCAATGCGATGGCAAAGATATCAGCCGAGGGGGAGGCCTCAGGAAAAGACACAGTCCCTCCTATTCCTTTGGCTACTGCTGTGTCTGGAATGGGATGCCAGTCCTTGCAACAGCCAATCTATGACAAAAGAAAGGAGTCTTAGTATGAAGCCAACGCAGAAGGCCACAGGGCAGAGAACTGGAAGAATAAATTGTTGTTCTTTATTGCTTTTCTTTCATCTTCTTTTTGTTTTTTGTTGTTTGTTTTTGAAGTACTGGGGATTGGACCCAGAGCATCTGCACTGAGCTGTATCTGCAGCCCTTTTTTCACTTTTGAGACAAGGTTTTACCAAGTTGGTAAACTGCCAAGGCTAAGCTCAAAATTGTGGTTCTCCTGCCTCAGCCTCCCAGAGTGCTGGGATTGTGGGCATGTGCATCACATATTGTGCAATTACTGAGCCTCTAGATTTTGCTATGAAGCAACTGCCTCATTGTTAAATTTCCTCACTGTTTTTGGCGGTTTGAGCTTTCTTTGTTTTTTGCAGCCAAAGCATCTGAAATGATGTATGGGGTGAAAATCAAGTAAACAAGACTGCTCACAAATTCACCTACACCTGGTCTGATTTAACTTCAAATTTTCAGAAATTAAATAAATATTTAAGGTACTGAAAGCTGGCAGAGATTATCTAAAATTTAGGAAAAACTTGTAACACTATTGATACAAAAGTTACTAACTTTATAGAGTAACAGTATGTTTTTTCTCTAAATTAAGAGTTGGTAAACTTTTTTCTGTAAAAGAGTATATATAGTGAATGCTTGAAGTTTTCTGAGTCATATGATCTCTGCCATTATAGCCCCAAAGCAGCCACAGACTATCTGTAAATGAATGGTTACAATATGTTCCAATAAAACTTTATTTACAAAAACAGGCAAGGAGGTTGAGTTTGGCCCACCAGTAAAGTTTACACTTGCTCTAAATGGTTAACAGCATGAGGATATCTTTCAAACAAATCAACTTACTAAAACTCAAAAATAGTTAAATTTCAAATGCACATAAATTATGAATAAAAGTTACCAGTATTTCTTGATAATAAGATCACTTTACGTAAAAAGCTTAACCACCTCGTTTATGTACATAAACTAGAACTTAGTAAGTGTTAGAAAAGGAGAAAGTGGGCCTGAGACAGAAAATTAGGGCATGGCCAGCTAGCTACACAAGTGAGCATGGCTTGTCAATCATGGAATCCAGAAGACATGCTTAAGTCCTACACCTGGAACCAACCAGAAAGTTTATCTTTAACTCTTTTCTAGTTAGAACTCTAGGTTTTTCATAGGACAGCCCAGATCTGATGTCATCCTAGTAAGTGGGGAACACAAAAAAAGATGGTGGCCATTTTTCTCATGGCTACTGTGCTCTCTCTTTTACACTGGTCTGCTTTCACCCTGCAGAGTATATATACTTCTTTTCCTAAGTTTAATTCTTTTAAACTGCAGGGCATATTTCTTTTACTATCTTTAATAAATATAAAACCTTAGTACTTTAAAAAGAATTTAATAAACGTAAAACTATAGTTTTAAAAGATCACCCTTTTTTTTTTGGTGGGTTTTTTGAGACAGGGTCTCACTTGGTAGTGCAGGCTGGCCTTGAACTTACTATACAGCTGGTCTTTCAACTCACTAGGTAGCACAGGCTGGTCTCCAACTCATAGTGATCTTCCAGCCTCAGCCTCCTGGGTGCTGGGATGACAGGTGGGTGTCACCACACCCAGTCTGATCATCATTATTACACTAGAAAAAAAATACAAAGCCTACACACGAGAAATTTATAAAATCTACCTAGTAAAAAAAACCAAGTACTTTAAACTAGTCAATTTGCCAGGAATACTATGCATAATAGCTGTTCAAAAAAAAGTCATATATGGCCCCCAGCCTGAAAAATCCATGTTTTCCAGGAAGCTGACACCAGGGTTCATTAAATGGAATGAAGAAATAAAGAAATTAATCATATAGACCATTATTCCTTTCCAAACAGCTTCCAAATAAAAGAGATTCACAAAATACAAGGACACTTCACTACCCCAAATCATGATTTTTTAAAAAAGGCACCATTTTTCACTGTAATTATGGACCATACTCTGAGAGGAAGAAAAAATAAAAACAAACTAAACTTCATCTTCAATCATTAATCAAGAAAATTTGCACATGCACTTATACAAACACTTCTGAGAATTAGTACACTAGGAAATTCCATCATATAATTTCATTCCAATGAAGAAAATCTGAGAAATACCATTTACTGTGATTAAAATAATAAGCAATCTTCCAATGTTTGTTACCATCTAACCTTTTAACAGACTTTTAAAAAAAGATATCAAATACTCTTATCCTTGCATAACTAGTGGCATTTTCTATATACACATAACAAGGAATGGATAGCAGCGGTTATCTATGAAAAACAGAACGGGGGGGGCGGTTCTGAGAGAATTTTTACCTTTCCCTTTATCTTTCTCAGTTTTTAAACTGCCATAAAACGTATTACCATACAATACTTTAATACTTTTCAAAAATAGTTTAAAAGTATACATTCATTGTAAATAGTAATATACCAGGAATTTAAACAAATAAGTGAGTTGGAATTTCTCTAAAATTCACTAAAGATGGAGGCGCTCTCTGAGGTCAGATTGGCCCTCTACTAACAAAAATATAAGCATACCCTGGGTACAAAAGTCGTGTTTAGTGCTTAGTAACACCAAGAAAACTTAGCATAACATGTAAGGTGTACAGCTACAGCAACCAAGTCCAGCTCCACTGAATCTTGCATCCAGGGTAGCATCACAGATTTTCGTCTGTGGGACATTGAAGACATCCAGCAGTGATTTCCCTAATTTCCCAGATTCTCAATAGTAACAAGAAATTCCATTAGCTAGACTGTACAGATAAACTCCATCAGTACTCCTCACTCTTCACAACCTTAATGGGACATATTATATAGGCTCTAGTCTTTGGGGACTATTGCTTAACATGTGCCCCTATTTTTCAATGGCTTAAATTAAAATATGTAAAATTAAAAGTAGACGAAAATACAGGACCCACTACTATTCAACACTTCAGACTCTATTAAATTGTACATGGATTATATTAAAAGATTGAGAACTGAAAGTCAAAAATATACAAACTTACATTTCAATAACTTGCCAAAGATAAACATGAATAATAAAAAATCCAACTCTACTCCTGGGAATGGTGAAGCAATAAACAAAACAAAACAAAAAAGCAACCCTGTTTCCCATTCCTGAGACTCCTGACAATCAGCGAGATAAGGAAAGAAAGGCAAACCCTATCATTTCCTACTATCACACAGAAAAGAATAATCACTTTAATTTCCAGTTAAGTAATTACAGTTTTCAAAAAATAGCAGAGATAACCTATCTCTCCCACAATGAAATTAACTACCTCCTTCAAGAGTTCTGAGCCTACCAACCAATGCTTTTCCATATATGTGGATTACAAGAGGGGGTAAAAAAGCCATTAGGACAAGAATTTAACATTTTTAAGTGCTATAACCAAACCTCACTTATACAAAAGTAAATCTGTCTACCTAGTCTTTCCTTTCTAATATTAACTGTTTATATTCCTTTCTAATATTAACTAATTCCAAACTATAGAAAAATGATTAAGAAACAAAGTCACACAATCCTTTTCATAGCCTACAATTAACTTCAAAAGGTACCTTGCATTTTGTCATATTTGAAATACATTAATAGTTCTGGACCATAAAAGCATACTGGTGAAAGCAAAAAACTTGTGAAAGTTAAAAAAACAAAATTCAATCCTAAATATCAGTCTGTAATCTCAAATCCAATGCTGCTGCTTTGGCAAATGTATTAAATCATTATTTACCAAGCAAAATGAACGGGCCAATTGTTCATTCTAAGCTCTGGCTAACATATAAAGAGTATTTAGTGTTCGAAAAGATGTATGCTCCATCAACAATAGATTGTTAGGTTTACGCCAAGTACTCGTTTATCAAATATCCTTATTATCTTATATTTTACATTTACCTCATGCCAGTCTTACTGCCATCGGGCTGGCAAGGAGACCCCTCACTAAATACGTCTCAAGTGTATTTTAATTTCCTTTTCTTTTTTGTTGTTGAAACAGGAACCCACTATGTAGTCCAGGCACGTCTAGAACTGGCTGTGTAGCCCAAGACTGGCCCAAAACCAATCCTCCTGCCTCAGCCTCCTGTAAAATGCATTTGATGAAACTGACTTATCAACACATTTCCAAGCTCATTAATAATCATGCTTTAAAAAGAAAAAAGCAGGACACCCATAAAACAAAAAAGAGGGGGTAAAAAAGTGCAAGTGCTGGAATTGTTTAAAGAAACATGACGTATCTGCGTAGGATCTGCTGTTCTCCGTTTAAACTGAAATACGGTACTGTACAGCTCCCTTTCAAAGTTACACAGAAACTGAGTTCAAAACCATTCCAAGCAAAGGCGACTGTAAGGTACTGAACTTTACAGGTAGGGCCGGAGAAAGTTAAAAGGCTGGGAGGCAGCCTGCAGGAGCAGCAGGTAGAGCGGCGACCTGACTCGGCGGAGCGGGTTCCCGGGTGCGCGCGACGGGCGCCCCAAACCCCGTCACGCAACATCCCTCCGGCCACTCGAGCGGAACCCGCGCTCTCTAGTAATTCAACACCCTTCCTTTCACACTGGAGGCCGGGGAAGTGAATAAATGCCTCACCTACACCACAAAATAGCTCCTACTGCGTTCAGCAGTAGTATTTACAAAGTCCCCTTCGGGACGCGCCAGCCCGAGCCCGGGCCCACCCCGGCCTTCCCGGGCGCGCGGGCGCGAGGCCGACGCTCGAGCGGTCGGCTGGCCGCGAGGCTGAGCGCGCCTCGGCCCCGAAAGGACTCGCGCGGGGCGCTGCCTCTCACAGCTCGCGCGGGAGCGGCCTGCCTGAGCCTGACCGCGGCTCCGCAGCGCGGACCCGCAACTTCCCACCGCCGACTCAGCGTCCCCGGCGGAGCCGAAGCCCAGAGAGGGGGAAGGGAAGGCGCCGGCGGCTTACCCGAGAGCGGCGGCTCCTGCCCGCCCTCTGAGCGGCTGAGGCGCTGCGCGGCGGCGCCGGGCGTCGTGGCTGCGGCTGGGAGCGAGAGTCGCTGGTACCAGCGCTGGCCCGCGGGAGTGGAGAAGAGAGGAGAGGCACTTCCGCTGCCGCCGCCGCGCCGCAGACAGCTCCGCAATATGGCCGCCCGTCGCCTCCTGGGGGGGGGAGGCGGGGCTGCCCCGCGCCCCCCGCCCCCTTGCCGGCCGGTCGGCCTCGCGCCGGGCCAGAGCGCCACCGCGGTCCGCCGCAGCCGCGAGGGCCGCGCGCCCCGCCCCTCCCCCTTTCCCTCCGGGCCTCTTCCCGCCCCTCCCGCCCGTACCCTCCCAGCGTCGCGCAGGGTACAGCGCCGCAGGCCGCGAGCTGGGTGGTGCCGGGGTCGGGGTCTGGGGACCACGGAGACGCTGGGCAGCCAGGCTGCGGGCCCGGGAGCCCGGGAGGAAATGGGCTAGGGTGCGAGAGGAACGGGTGCGTGCTAGGAGGACGGGGCGCGAGCAAAGCCTAAGGCAAGGGGAGCGGAGCCGCCCCGCCCAAAGCTCGCCCCGCGTCCGCCGCCTCCCCCGCGAGTGGAAACTTGAAACTCGCGCTGGTGCGGGCGACCTCGCCGAGGGCGTTTCCATCGACCCCGGGGGCCAGTGCTTCCCAGGGGGAATCTGGGAGCAAATCCAGCGTGTAGCTCAGGGTTCTGGGCAAAAGGAGAAAAACAGGCCTGCCTGAGAAGAACTTATATTTGCAACAAAGAACATTTAAATGATTGACAGATTTTAACCAACTGGAAAATCTTGCTTTTTCAGGAACAATTTTTAAACGACCCCGAAGCCTCAGTGGATATGGCGCCAATCGGCAGTGTGAATTTTAATCGGAGTAAAGATGTGTGATCTTTTTTATCACCCAGGACATTCCTTGGCAGTTGGATGAAGAAGGTTCAAAAGAAAAAGTTGAAAGTAGGGCCCAAAGAGCAGGCAAGCCTAAATTATTCTAGTTATGGAGAAAGTTGATTATAGCCTAACTCTATCCAGTCCACTCACTTAAGTACTAAAAGGGACCAGACAGAAAGCTGACTTCTGGGTCAGCGTTCCATATCTCCGGGGGCTCCACAGAACCAGATTAGCCTGTCTCACCCGGATTGCAATGCTTTATTAAATTTATCTTTTGTAAATAAACTTTACATTCAAATAAAACTCGAGTGTTAAGTTTTATAGAACAAATAGTTCGTATCTTTCCTGCCCTAGCATTTACCTTTGCTGAGACAGTAGTTTTTCAGGAACTCTTTCCAGATCACTTTCACTAACCCTTCCTCTTAAGTGAGTTTCCACTATTACCCGTTGAAACCCCTTGGACAATTAAAAGTCCCAAGAGAAGCAAGAGTTAAGCCCAGAGATCTTTAGATTGCAGATTGCTCGAGGATAGGAACCAGGTGTATGCTTTGTAACTAAACAAGTTTATGTGTGTTGTCAAAAACCACCAACAGATTACTACCAGACCTTTTGGGCTCAATTATCCAGGTTCATCCTTCCAGCCCAGATTGCTTGCACAAAGATAATCAAATTCTTAAATGGTATTCTAATCAAACAGAAGTCAGTAACCTACTTTTGTAACTGAAAAGGAAAGATTCAATTTTGTTGGTCATGTGTCAGTGCTGTGAAAAGCTTTAACGGGACTTAATGATTACAACCCCATGTTTGAGATAAATAGCGACATTTTAGGAAAAAATTATTAAAGAGAACTTCAAAAGGTTAAGTAATGTATCCAGTGGCGTCAGAGCTATGACCAAACTTACACATGTATTTAACTTCGAAAGCCTTGGTTTTATCCTAAGATTCTGAAGGGCAAATAGACCAGAAATTCTAACTTTTCAATTGGTTATCATATTAGTAAATATTTAAGTAATATTACAGGGTAGTTCAAAAGGATACTGTCATATTTGTAGGCAACCTCTTTAGAAAGCAGTTGGGCATTGTGATTCAATCTTTAATAGTGTTCGTAGAACCCATAATCAGCCTCCCATACCTAGATTTTTTTTCTTTTTTTGAGACAAGGTCTTACTAATTAGATGATGCCAATGATGGCGAAGCTTTTAGAGATGGGTGACCAAACTGCAGCCCAAGACCCAGTTTAGAAAAAACAACTCATACATTAACATTTTTTGTCTTAAAAGAAAAAACGACTCCCGTATCAAAGCTTTGCCACCTCCTAAATGCTTGAATTACCAGCATACACCGCCGTAGCTGCTGGGATTCTTTCTCAAGGAAATCATCTGCAATAAAGCAAAAGCTTTATTCATAAACACTGTATCATAATATTATTTACAAGATGCAAAAATTTTAAATATGGAAACTAAATGTCTAAATAGCTGTATCTACTCCATAACATTTAAGGTAGCAGTTTTAAACGTTTATTGTGTAACAAGTTTTAAATGTTTATGTAACAAAGCAAGAGTTAAAGTTTTTTTGTGTTTTGAGTCAGGGTCTCTAGTTCAGTATGGCTGTGAGACCTCAGTGATCTTCCTGCCTCAGCTTCTGAGTGCTGGAATGACAGGTGTGCACCATGGCAAGATTTTATAATTTTTAAGTGGGAAAAAACCATATTATGAAACTGATGCAGTATGATGACAGCAATGTTTTTAAAAAATTATAAAGTGTCAGAAAAAAGAAAAACTGAACCCCATGGTTTTCTCTGGGTAGTGTTTTTATGGGCATTTCACCCTTTATTTCATTGTTTATTTTTTTCTGTATCACTTTTACAGTGTTAAAATTTTCATATAAGGTGACTTTTACCACAATTACAAATTACTTATTACACAAAAACAGGAAAGCCACTGTTCTAATAAAATTGTGGTGAACTGTGCTGGCAGAATTGTGGTCAGGATTAAGTTTATTGTTGATTACAAATATAATGTATCCACACAAATACATATATATTTTTATATTTTTTCTTATATCACATATGTGCACTTTTAAATGAAATATTGGAGAGTTAATTGAAAATTGTATTTCTCATTGTTACTCTAGCACCTTAGATTTCAAAAGGGAAAGAATCACATATATTTGCTAAAGCTACTTCTTTTCAGAAACATTCTGATATTAACAGTTACAGTTCAGGAAATATTTTTATATAGGATATGATATATTTACAAAAGAAACACAAGCCTGACATGGTGGCACATGCCTGGAATCCCAGCACTCTGGGAAACTAGACAGGAGGATGGAAAATCAGAGCCCTGTCTGGAGAGTTTAGTCACTTCATTTGTTTCTTATTTTTTGTTTTTTGTTTTTTAAGAGAAAAAAGACACAGAAAAGAAAGACAAAAAGCAAGAGACAAACAAATGACAACAACAAATCCAAAACAGTAACATTATAGGTTTACAAAACAAGATAATAGGAATTTGACCATGGTTGCAATATTGCATGTCATTGCCTTCAAAAGAGTTCTTTAGATTAATAGATATAGACATGTAAAGTTGATCTAATCATATGAGTATTAACTGTTCTTTTTCAAGAACATCACTTTTAGTACTTTAGTCATTTCAGCTGTCTTATATATACATATATACAAATTTATGTCTTTTTCCTTTTCCCTTCCTTCTTTCCTCCTTTCCCCTTTCCCAATTACTTTTGCTCTTTGAACAGTTTCTTACCCTTACACAGTATTTATTGGATTGTATATACTGTTTCAGTTTCTTCCACTAGGGAGACAATATGGTATTTACACATGTGAGTTTGATTTATTTGACTTATGAGTATGGTCTCAAGTCATGTCCATTTATTTATAAAAAGTTCAGTGACTTTGGGAGAGCCTGTGTCAAAATAAAAAGAACTGGAGGTTTAGGTTAGTGTGAAGGCCCTGGGTTTAATTCCCAGCACTGTAAAAATAAAATAAAATCATAAAGTAGAAACTTTCAAATCAATCTATTGCTAAGACATTGTGCTAAAATCTGTAATATATTGACTTATTTTGAATTCTGGAGTTCCACTGAGAGTTATAAAGCTCTTCTCTCACTAGCATACACTGAAGTACTTCTTAAAAGTGAAGAAAATTCATTTTTGCAAGTTTTTTTTGTTTTGTTTTGTTTTTGCTATCAGGAATCGATCTCACAACCTTGCACCTGCCAGACAGGCACTTACGCCACTGAGCTAAATTCCTGGCCCAAGAGTGTCTTATAAATGAGAAGAGTTTTGTTTTGTTTTTAAATCCAGAGGATTGTATCGTGGGCCCCTTGCTAGTTTGAATAAGACTGCATTCCTGTCTTCTAGTTTATCATAGGAGATGCAGCTGTGCTGTACAAAACAGCTATAATAAAGGTAGATATACAGAGTGTCCAGGGAGATAAAGAAGGGGGGCAATTAACTGCCTAGAGAAGAGAATACTAAAGAGAGTAGGCGAGGTGAGAGAGAAGGAATGTGTAGAAGTTCCCTGCAAAGAAAAGTGGGGAAAAAGCAACTGGCCTTGGGGGCTGAGTACCAAGACAGGACTAAAGCTTAGCTACAATTATGTTTATAACCAGACATTTCAGAAAGGTAAATTGAGATCCATTTTGACAGTATAGAATTTGTCCTTCATCCTTAAGGAGATAAGAATCCATGTGTAAGAGGTATTAAGAAGAGGAACAATGTGATTCACTTTATATTTTATTAAGGCAGCTGGTGTGGAATGCCTGTTTCAGTGACAGTGAGAAGGGACAGTGAGGTCACCGGGGACACCTTAGGTAGACAGTTTGATTACGAAGATCCACAGACGATAGAAATCTGAACATCGGAGGTCGTGAGAGTAAAGAAGGGCAGAGAGAATCTATTAAAAGATTTGGGGCTTGCCAAGCATGACTGTGCACACCTGTAATTCCAGCTACTCAGAAACAGGCAGGAAGATCACAATTTTGAGGCTAAACTGGGCAATTTAGTGGAATTCTGTCTCAAAAATTAAAAAAATAAAAATAAAAAAGTGTATTGATGTAGCTCAATGGCAGAGCCCTAGCAGGCACAAGGCCCTGGATTAAATACCCAGTACTAGGGAAAAAAACAAAAACAAAAAACGCTGGAGATAGACTAAGGAGTAAGAGCAGAGATACACACATGTGATTTCAGGTTTCCAGTGAGTACCAGTAAAGGAAATGGGGAGTATAAAAAAAAGTACAACTAAAATAATAATAATGATAATAATGAGGCAGGTTGAGAACAGGTTGAATTTTAAATGTCTACAGAAAATCTAGGAAAAAATGTGTATTCAATAATTGGAAATAGATGAGCTATAAGAATTATGGCAAATGAGACATTCAGAAAATACTTGTTAAATAAAAGATCATGGAGTGGTGGCACAGGCCTTTAATCCCAGCACTTGGGAAGCTGAGGTAGTAGGAGTGTTGTGAGTTTGAGGCTGGCTTGGGCTACAACGTGAGCACAAGGCCGGCCAGAGCTACATAGTGCAACCCTGCCTCAAAAAATTAGGGTTGGGAGTTTGGCTCAGTGGCTTAAGCGCCTGTCTGGCAGGTGCAGGATTGTGAGTTCAATCCCCAGAGCCACAAAAAAAATCATAGATAACATGCCTTTCTTTCCCACCTATTTCTTTGAAAATACACTTTTGTATAAGACAAGGATTTCTGCAACAGTATTAGTATTAAATTAATCTAATGCATTGAAATATACTAAAATGTTTTTTCCATCAAAAAATTCTTTTTGCTAGGCACAGTGGTGCACAACTGTAATCTCAACACTCTGACAGCCTGAGGCAGGAGAATCAAAAGTTTGAGTGCTGCTTGGGCAAGTTAGCAAGACCCTGTCTCAAAATTTAAAAATCTTTTTAAAAGTGAAGAGGATGTAGCTCAGTGATACAGGACCCCTGGATTCAATTCCCAGTACAAAGTACCACAAAACAAACAAACAAAACTTCATTGTTTTTAAAAAGCTAAAAGAATGCAAAAATTATAACTGTTTTTAAAACATACATCGTTGGGGATGGTGGCATATGCCTGTAATCCCAGCACTTGGGAGGCTGAGGAAGGAGGAGCACTGGGAGTTCAAGGAAAACTTGGGCTACAAAGTGAGTTGAAGGCCAGTTTGGGCTACATAGTGAGACCCTGTCTCAAAAAAAAACAACAACAAAAAAAAAAAAAAAAAAAAAAAAAAAAAAAAAAAAAAAAAAAAAAAAAAAAAAAAAAAAAAAAAGAAAGAAAAAAAAAAGAGAATTTTCTATTATAAACCACAATGTTTCATACTATTCACATTATCTTGCACCTTTAAGTACATACTCACAATGTGTTGAACAATATAATAGCCTGCAGTAAAACTAGATAAAGTAAATAAAACTATCTTATCATTTACTTTGTGTGCTTAGTAAACCATACACATTTAATTGCTGATATAAACTATAAAATTTCAGTAGAGTCAATAGAGGTATGATGGTTAGCATACCTAAACTAAGAGTCATGAAACCACCAGACTGCTCCTACCTTTATTTTTGCCCCATCTAAGATCAAGTTACGTAAGTTCATAATTCATGTGTTCACAGATAGGTGCATATTAGCCTTCAACAAAGACAAGGTAAAAATTATTACTTAATCCTTTCTGCTTGTATAATAAAGACATTTTCATTTGTGATAAATGGCAGTAAAATTTCCAAAAGCGAGTAATAAACAGAGTGGGAAGAGTCTAAATGAGGGCATCTACAAACTTGGCTTTATTCCCAATTCCTACCGACAAGTTACAAAGTCACCTTGGAACAGTTTATGGACTTCTATTACCTACTTTAAGCAGTATTAAAAGAATAAGAATGTTAAACATATTGTGCCTTTCTCATGTATTGTTCCAAAATACAATAAATTTTCAGGACTGGAAGAAGACCTCAAAGAGCATTGGATCCCTCCTTCAACATTACATTTCCAAATGACCTTCTCATTTGCTTCCTGGTCCGAGTCTGCGCCGCTCCGGTCCGGCGGGCCGGGGCCTGGAAGGCCTTCTCCTTCTCCTCCAGGGTCCTGAGGTCAGGACCCCAGAAGGCAGTTCATTTGCGGGCTTGGAATCAGGGACAAATACACTCCCCCCAACCCCCGTCAACAACCTGCTGTTTTGGAGGTCTGGCTAAATTGATAGCAACCAAGGAACATCAACCAACTTTTTGCTAGCTTTGTTTAGTAGATCTTACAGGCCTCTGGGCAGCAACCTGAGCATCTCTATGGAAGGTGACAGCAGGCAATGTAGCAAGTACGGGAGATTCTCTTCTGTCTTGTCTTTGAGGCCCAATATGGTTCTCTCTCTTTTGCTTTACTCTGATCATTGTTATTATTATTAATAAAATTAAAAAAAAACAAAAAAAAAACAAATGACCTTCTCAGCAGTAGATTTCTGCTACATATTAAGAGCTATAGAGGGGAAATGTGTATGTGTACTTAATTTTCTCATCTATTAAATGAGGAAATTGGACTAGACCATCTGCAAACTTTCTAAAAGCTCTTCAACTCTGACTCACATATATAAAACATTTAATTTTGCTGAGTATTGTGGGCCATGGTTGGAATCCCAGCTCTCAGACAGGAGGATTGAAAGTTGAAGCCCACCCTGACCAACTTAGTGACTTAGAAATGTCTCAAGAATTAAAGGTGGGGGGAGGGCACTGGGAATGTAGCTTAGCGTGAAGGCTCTGGAGTCACTCTCCAGTACTTCAAAGGAAAAATACTGATTCTGAGACTTTCAATTATGTAATTTATAGGATTCACTGTATATTTTATAACACACAAAAAGTATGTGTATAGAGAATTATTTACTATAATATCTAGTAATTACAGATCCATTTTACTCATTTATGACTCAGTAAGCTTTGTATATTGCTAAACTTCTCTTGCCTTATAAGGTGGGGTAGATAAAAGTAAATTATTTATTTATTTATTTATTTTTTGTGGCACCGGAGATTGAACCAGACAGACAGTTAAGCCACTGAGCCAAACTCCCAGCCCTAGTTTTTTGAGGCAGCGTCACACTATGTAGCTCAGGCTGGCCTTGCGCTCGCGTTGTAGGGCCTTGAACTCACAATGCTCTACCTCAGCCTCCCGAGTGCTAGGATTAAATGCGTGTGCCGCCATGCCCAGCTAAAAGTAAATAAAATTAATAAATATTCACTCTAAATATTGACACTGAGTACTCTAGACAGTTTTTCTCTAGAAGTTTATAACATTTCAATGTTATATTAATTTAGCTGAATCTATATGACAGTGTTGCTTACTATGAAGGAAAGTAACGCAGTACTTTTGGAGTGTCAAATGTACAAAATTGAAAGCTTACTATGGTGATTTTAACATATACCCACAAATAATTTGATGTTTTTTTCTTTAAGAGATGGAACCGAACTTCCCTCTTCCTGAGTGGGTTAGACTTGGTGCCTTACTGTTAACAAATAGCACAAAGGAGAATTGAAGCCGGGCGTGGTGGCGCACGCCTTTAATCCCAGCACTCGGGAGGCTGAGGTAGGTGGAGCGTTGTGAGTTCGAGGCTGGCTTGGGCTACAACCCGAGCGTAAGGCCAGCCTGAGCTACATAGCGCGACCCTGCCTCAAAAAACCAGGGCCGGGAGTTTGGCTCAGTGCCTTAAGCACCTGCCCTGGCAGGTGTGAGGTTGTGAGTTCAATCCCTGGTGCCGCAAAAAAGAAAAAATAAAAAAGGAGAATTGACAGCAGTGCTACAGTCTGAATGCATCCTCCCAAAATTCGTATGTTGAAACTTAGTTGCTAGGGAGACAGAGAGGTGGAGGAGAAGTAAAAAGAATTAAGATGTGTTATGTGCACCTACCAACTCCCCACAATGACTGTAATCATTATGTATCACAAACACATACTAATAAAAAGAAACTTAATCGCCAATTAAGAGGCTTCACACAGGCTTTGTCCCTTTTTTCCCCTCCTGCCTTTGTGCCACATGAGGACACATAGCAAAAATGCACCACATTTGAGGCACAGTTAGCCAGTTCTCACCAGACAACAAATCTGCTGGCACTTGGTCTAGGAATTCCCAGCCTTCAGAATTGTGAGAAATGAAATTTCTATTACTTATAAATTGCGTGGCTATATTAGTCACCTTTCTATCACTGTAATGAAGTATGTAAGGTAACTGACATAAAAAGAAAAGCTCATTTTGGCTCCCAGGGCTGCAGAGTCCAGTCCAAGATCAAGTGGTCCAATTGCTTTGGGCCTCTGCTGAGAATGGCGTATCACACCAGGAGTGGCTGAAGGAGCAGACTGCTCACCTCCAGAACCCGGAAGCAGAGAGCTCATGAGCCTGAGAGGCAGAATTCCACAATGCCCTTTCAAGGCACTCTCCCAATGACCAAAGGACCTTCTAAACGGTCTCGCCTGTTAAAGATCTAAGGTACCTACCAATAGCACCACTCTGGAACCTAAGCTTTTAACATACAGACCTTTGAGGGACACGAGCCATAGCAACAGGACTCGATTGAGAGTATGTAACTTCTGAGACCATATCATGAAAGGTAGGTTACAGCAGTTTCCTCCTTATTGGCTCCAGGATCACTTACTTTGGGGTAGGGCAGGTGCCACATACTGAGAATATTAATGCAGGCTATGAAGAAGTCCGCATGGTGATAAATGGAAGGCTTCTGCCGTCAGTAAGGACCTTCTGCAAACTACCATGACAATGAAACATTATGGAAGCCAATGGCTCTTACAGCCCCAGTCAGCCCTCTAGATGAATGCTGCTCCTGCCAACATCCTAAATGCCACCCTAGGAAACCCTAAGGCAGAACTATTTAGCAATGCTGCTCTAGAACTCCTGACTCACAGAAACTGGAAAAAGTTAATGTTTAAGTCACTAAATTTTAGGATCATTTTTGATGTTGCAATATATAGACACATTTACCTATAATGGATTCCCACTCAAGTTAGATGACTCCGTAGTTTTTAAAGTGATTGAGTCACTTAATAAGATTTAGAACTGGACAAGACTTCCAAGAGTAATTGAATTATTTTGCAGAAACAACAACTAAGAGCTCTAGAGTTTGTCTTGATCTAATCTGGTCTTTTATTGTTTCCTATCTCAGTGAAAGGTGTAGAACTCATCTTTCACCACCTTTCTCCTCGATAACCTCATACCTAACCTAATTATTTTACCTCCTCTTGCATCTACTTTTAAATCTGTATGATCCCTCATACATCATACCACACAACAGTTTTTCTCCCCACCCCTTTCTTTGAGATAGAGTCTCATTCCATAGTTTAGGTTGGCCTTGAACTTACTGCATAGTCCACACTGGCCTCAAACTTGCAGCAATCCTCCTGCCTCAGCCTCCCAAGTACTGGGCTTACAGGTGCATGCCACCACATTCCACTTGTTATCCCTTTTGAGATCCAGTAATAAAATAACCTCTTCTCATATTAACTTATGCACGTAAAATTAATTCTCAATACTATACCCTGAATTAATTAATATTAATTATGATTATCTCACATTTCCTTTCCACCACTGTTCTTTTAAACTTCTCTGTTGACTTCCCATTTCTGGTCATAGGGTTGCCCTTATTTTGCAAGCTCAAGTCACTCTGACTTTTGTTACTCCTAGAATATAACTGCTACCACATCCAGGCTGCAAGGACCTTACATATACACTTCCTTCAACATCATTTGCCTCATTAATGTCTACTCATCCTTCAGATCTGAGTCATAACTCAAATCTGAACTGACATCCCTAGTACAATCTCCCTGCAACTTTTCTTTGTAGTACTAAATAACAGTTATATTGGTGATTTGTTTTGTTTGGGGTACTAAGGACTGAATCCAAAACTTCACACATCCTAAGCAAGCACTCTACCACTAAGTTATACTGCCAGCAGTTATATTGCTAATGCTTGGATTTAAACAAATTCATGTCTCAATGGGTGTGGTGGTGCATACCTCTAAGCCCAGCACTCAGGAGACTGAGCAGGAGGATCATTGTGGGTTCAAGGCTAATCTGGGCTACAAAGTAAGTTCAAGGCCAGCCTGAACTATGCAGCCAGATCCTGTGTCAAAAAGCCACACACAAAAAAAATTTATGTATGTTGTCCTCACCACAGTACAAGTGTATAAATGCAAGAACAATGTATGTTTCCTTTTATTCCTGTTCTGTAAGCATAGCACGGTGACTAGGGCATTCTAAAGGTTTAATCAACATTTTTTTAAAATGGAAGAATGAATGAAATCACCCAAGAAGTTAATGTGGAACTAAAATTTAGGTTTTATATCTCTAAATTTAATGTTAATTATAGCTCACCTGCAGCTTTCAGTTTGATGCACTCAACTATACATATCAATATAATGAATGTATAAAGTGCAAATAAATCATTGATATTCCTCAAGTATTATATTTAGCAATACTAGTGGGACACAACATCTGGTTATAGTTACTGTATTAAAGCAGTAAGCTTATAGCATGAACCCATTTACTTTGTGACTCTGCCACTTCCTAAAATCCCACTATTACTTAAAACATTTCAAGAGCAACCTACTCTTTCAGGATAGGTTGCTTTGTATATTTTAAGACTAAGTTAGTAATAGAATATACAAATGGTTTTTTACAAAAGAAGTCAATTTATATATGTAATGATCACAACTAAATTTGAAGAGACTATCTGACTCAGAGTTGGCTGTTACTGACAAATATTTAGGAATTAATATGCAAGGTAAGTGGCAAATTCTAGGTCCTTAACCTAGTCCAACTGTCAGTCTCTGGAATTTTTTCCATGCCACTGGCCTATGTCTCTGTTCTCTTCCTTTGGAATCCTTCTTTGAGCTGGGTAGTGAACTGTTTGCAAAAGGGGTTGACCAGGGCAGTCCTAAAGCATTGAAATAGCAACCATCAGTGCTGTGCACCTTGTCAGTAGCTGATTTTCAGTTGTACTGTAGACAGCATGGCTTCCAGGATGGTGTGCAGGGCATTGTAGTATGTTCTTCAGGGGAAACACATAAAGGTGTAGGAAAAGGCCTTTTTGTCAATGATATAAACTATATTACATTGAGTTTATTTCTTTCCCTATGAAAATGATTTTTAAGAGTGATTCAGTTCTGAGGGTGACTAGAAAAAGCTTAATAAAATATGATGTAGCTGGACCAATAATCTGATGGTATATGAAATCAACTGAGGTAATGATGTTTTGATCAGAACACAAACTGGAGTTTAATATTGAGATGATGAAAAAGTGTTTCTGTTTTTGACTAATTAAACTTTTTTCATTTAATTAATCTGTTAAACAATTTCAGATTTTATATTACGTGCTTGGAATATCAGATAGCAGGACTACTTCTCCCTCAAGAGACTCATTCCAGCTCAGTATGGTGGTGTATACCTGTAATCTCAGCACTCAGGGAACTGAGGCAGGAGGATCACTGTGAGTTTGCGGGCAGCAGGGACTACATAGTGAGTTCAAGACCAGTCTGAACTGCAGAGTGATACCCTGTCTCTAAATAAATAAATAAATAAATAAAACAAATTCAGCCCACTGGGAGGAACAATGTCCTAAGCATAAAATTACATTATCATGATAAAAATGTGCTAGCTGATCCTTATCCTTTTCTAGGCCCATAAAATACTATATTTGTTACTGCCTTAGCATCTCTACTTCATGCCCAGAAATACCTCAAACTCAACCTTCCCAGGGCTGAACCCATCACCTTTTCTGCCCAAACTCTTCTTTCTCTTCTTCCTCTTTCTCCTCCTGATTATATTTCATCCTCATTTGTGAAATTATTTGTAAATAATCATCCTTCCCTGAAACCTAAAAATAATCCTGAACTTGTTCAAATTCCACTTTCCATCAGTAGCCAAATCCTACTGATCTTATCAAAGCGTCTTCCAAATCACTGTTTTTTCTAATTCTCCTAATTACCATGAACTTGATCCTGGATGCTAGTAAGCCTCTCAACTGAAATCTCACATCAGTTTTCAGTCCCTCTCTAATGCACCTTCTATAGGATAGCTTTAGGTTTTGAGATGTCTAGAGATCGTAGCTGCAGGGCCAACCCACAGGAGATTCTATTGTAATTAGCAGTTCATACTAATGTGGTCAAACTGATGACCAGAGTGTTGTGTTTGTTTTTGCTATACTGCTCTGGAATGTGAATATTCTGTTGACTCAAGGACAATTAGGTCACAGAACATCTGGCTTATATAATCTAAGTTTACAAGAGATAGTAAAAGTATTGACCACTTGATTTAGACAGGCCTACGTTCTAAATCTAGCACTGCTATATAACATGGCATATAAAATGTTTCCTGATATTTTTCTTCTGTTGCCATTTTATTCATATAAAAAGTGAGTTTTCTATTTAAACAATTAGGATTAAGCTCAGCAGGAAGTGACAGTAAGCCCAAAATAATAGTGGCTTTAAAAAGATATCCACACAGGGGGTCTAGAACTGGTTTGTTATCTGCTCAATTATGAGGAGCTCCAGCTTCACCATCCTCAACAGGTGGTTTCTACCGCATGGCCTGAGATAACTGCCCCAGTTCTGGTCACCATGTTCACATTAAAGCCAGAAGAAACAAGTTTAAAAATAGAGAAAAAAAGAGAGAGAGGACATTCTCATTCCTTTAAGGGCACTGCTCAGATTCCTGTCTCTGCATATCATTATATATAATACGTATGCAATTTGTAATTTACTATAACACATATATGTTATATATAGTATGTTCATTGGACAGAACTTCACCATAATTTAGCCATATGACCAAATCTAATGGCAAAGAAGACTAAAATTGTGTAGTTTTTACTCCACATTACCATCCATTTAGCTAAAAATTTCAAGTACTATCTTATATCAGAGTGGGTAATGGACATAATAAATGTCTTAACCTGGACTCCACAGACAGCAGAGCCTGAGGCAAAAGTTTATCTGCTGGTATTTATTGGGAAGTAAGAACTAGGGAAACAGAAAGTAAGGGTGAGGCAGGGAAGGAAAGAGAACTGATGCTAGGGTCTTTACTGAGTTGGTGTCACTTGGGTCAAGCCCAGCTTGCTGCTTGGTTTTACAGACCAATGCTCAGACAGGAGTGAGGAGCTGTATCTCAGAACAGTCTGTCTACATGAAGTAAGAAAAGAAATACAACCACTTATTCCTGTCTCTTGTAGAATGAGGTCACCCTCCCAGGCATCACTTCTTTGCAATTCCAGTTATGCCTGTGCAGCTCCTGTGGTATCTCGTGCATCAGCCTCAACAGGGAAGTCTCAGAGGGAGCTGTAGGTATATGACATGGACACGAACTACCATCACCTGTTACTTGAAATCTGAGCACAGGCAGAGCTGATCAACTGAGCAACTGGGCCAAAACACAGACCAATTCCCCAGAAATGATGAGGTTGAAAGATCCAAGGTGACACATAAAGACAACAAGTGCAGTGGGCATTCAGCTGTCTCTGCCATACTACTCTAAATCTAGGTTAACCACTTACTGATAAAGACAGTGAGCACCTCATACTACATGCCCTATACTACAGATACATGTACAACAAAATAGTAAGACCAGTAGAATTAGCAATTACCTGCTCTTGGCCAGGCAGTCTGCTAATAGCTTTATAGGTACTATTTCATTAATCCTAACAACAAAACCAGATGGAAAATACAGTTCAGTCTTTCCCTTCCTTTTTCTCCTCTTCTCCCCTTTCTTTTCTTTCTTTCTTTTTTCTTTCTTTTCTTTCTTTCTTTTTTCTTTCTTTTCTTTCTTTTTTCTTTCTTCTTTTCTTTCTTTCTCTTGGAGGAAATGAATGTGGCTGGTAATGGCAAGGAGGAGTGGAGTTTACATTTGGGTTATCACCTGGAGTTTGCATGCTTTGCTGCTATAAGAAATTAAAAATGAGAAAGATGCAAAATCAGTGTGAAGTTAAAAGAAGTTATTTTTGGGGAAAGGAAACACTATGTTCTTAAAGAACATATGAGTATCTAATGGAAAAAACTAGTGCTTTTTTCTACCTCACTATAAATTGCACTTATCTATTTCCACCCAGAAACTAGTAATGCCCTTGGAAATACGGTTTCTCTGCTAATGCCAACTCCTGAGAACATGGCTCCTTTCCAAACTGTTCCTTGTATGCAAATATATCTTCCAAAGGATACAAGTCTGACCTTAGTTTTCTTCTACTACTACTGTTATTAGTATACAGCTTGAGCTTTTTTTTGCCCTCTTTGATTATGAAAATAATGTCATTGTTTTCTCCCTCTCTTCCTTGCCTCTGTGCCAGAAAAAGATCCTTTTTGGGTGTTTCTCAGGTATTTTACAGCTCACAAAAGAAAAAGCATATAGGAAATTCAGGTAACATCAGACAAAAATTTCAAGCTTATAAGTAGCCTTAGAAGCTAGATAGTAATACTTCTCATGTTTTTTTTTTCCTTGGAATGTCAGTGTAACTAGGTCAGCCTTTCTGAAGCTTCTTCTTTTCTCTGGTCTGTCATTTTGGTAAAATAAGATCCAGGCAATTCAGTTCCCTTATCTTTCATATTGCCACACTCCAGATCTCACTAAAAGGCCTGTTATAGTTTATATTCCTATGACCTTGCCAAGTCTCATGTAATCATGGCATGGACGTGGCTGAGTCTAGCATTCATGATTGGTTTGTTGTTTTGCGCTGGAATTGGTGGTGTGAGTGTTACACCTGCCCGGGGCTGAGCCGGCATACAGTGTAAGGGTGGGAGGAAGGCGTGTTTTCTCTCTCTTGCTGGTTTGTGCCTTGCTGTTTCGCAGCCGCCATGAATGGCTGCCCCGCCATGCCATGCTACCTTGGAACCAACTGAGTATGGACTGAATCCCCAAGAACTGAATCCCCTTTCCTTCCCTAATTTTGGGGTCAGGTGTTTTGTCTCAGCAAACAGAGAGAGTAACCAAGACAAGGCCTGAATAGAAAAGAAGAGAAATATGAAGGAGAGCAAGTGGATGGACAAAGCCTTGATTATGATTTATTTAAATTTCAAGTGAAACAGACCACTTGTCTTCACATTTATTTTTTCATTTTTCACGTGGAAACCTCATCTACAATTATTCTGAGAATAACATTCAAATCTGAGGTCTCCTGGCTTTGTTAAAGTTCTTTCTTATTCTAGGATAATCATTTGTTCACACAACAAATTTTACTAAACACCTGAAAAGCACCAAAAAAGGATCAGAGATAACTAAGTTATTTTTCCCTAATCATTTCAGTATCACTCTTCGTCATTTCAACATTTTTATAATATACTGTAATATCAAATGAATGCATACATCATTTACTTCTAAATCGCAATTTAAATCATTTCTTTCTGAAAAGATTCCTACAGGCTGCATCCATGGTATGTACACTCATTTTTTGTACTCAAATGGTGTAACTTTTTGACTTCTGTTTTACCATTTTTTTTTTGAATACCACGGACATCTGATTTAACACTGGGTCTACATACCCTGGTCCTGCCTGAATTCTCTCAAGGGCCAAGCATCTTCCAGTATCATAGACTGCCTGAGACTCTTTTCTTCATGTTAAAGCAGTAGGGTCACACAAACCACATGGGAAGCAGTGAAAATCATCAAATTAAAGACCCAGAATACTCAGCATTTTGAAGAATGCACAAAAATGAAGATACACTTGACCTGTGTCTCAGGTTTTTGTCCCTGATGTGACAAAATTAAAAATAAGAAATATACCTCACAGTTTTAACTATTCATAGTATATAGGATCATACTTCATATTTTTAGCTAAATAATTGTCACTTCTTGTGACTGTTTCTACTGGAAACCTGTAATAAAACATTAAGCTACAAAGAAAAGTGAGTCATCATTTCACAAGCTTTGCCTTAAAAATCTTACAAAATTTTTACTTGTTTGTTTATCAGTATCAAAGGTTATTTATGGTGAGAATTTGTATATCAGCCAGTGAAAAATAAATTAACACACTTGTGAGAGTAACAAAGAAGTATATGACAGCTTAATGCAACATTAATGAATATGACACTGCTTGTCTCATAAAAGTGATTCTTTGGTTTTTACTTTTCTTTTAAATAAGGTGTCATACCAAAAGAATAATTGCTTTTATGGAATGTCCTTGTTTCCTTAAACAGAGAAGAAATATGCTGATAGAACTGAAACGCTCTGATACATGATTTTTTTTTTTAAACAGGACTAGGGATTAAACCCAGGGTGTTCTACAATGGAGTGCATCCCCAGTTTTATTTATTTATTTATTTATTTATTTATTCTTTATTTATTTATTTATTCTTTATTTTCAGACATGTTCTGGCTAAGTGACCCAGGCTGATTTTCAATTTGTGATCTTCCTGCCTCAGACTTTATAGCTAGGATTACGTGCATATATTACCACACCAAGGAACAGCAAATACTTTACAGTATAAAGTAAGGTAGGTTCTCTTGTGTAGGTTTATATACTTTAGATAAAAGAATAAGTTAGTACAGCATGCCTAAGAAAACAGTTAATACTATTTTTAGGGAGTTTTAAATATATCTGGGCTCTTTAATCATTTATCCATTTATAATGCTATATGCCAAAAAATAAGGACATGATTTCACACATATGTACAAAGATGTTCAACACAGCATTTTATATAATAATGTGAATTTGAGAACAATCTATGTATCCCCAAACAAGAAATGTTAAATAAATTATGATGTAGAGCATACAACTATCCTTCTCTATCTGTGGGTTCCACATCCAAGGAGTCAACCAGCTGCAGATGAAAAATATTTGGAAAACAATATATACCTGCACCAAATGTGTAAAGGTTGTTTTTCTTGTTATTATTCCCTAAGTAATATAGTACTATAACAACAGTTTACATTATATTAGGTATCATAAGTAATCTAAAAATGATTTCTGGATACAGGAGGATTTATGTAGATTACATGCAAATATTATACCATTCTACATACATTCTCATATGTAAGGGAGTTGAGCATTAGTGGACTTTTGACTGTAGGGGAGGTCTTATAGTCAATTTCCTGTAGATACTGCAGTACTTTTTCTGTATATCATAATATAATAATGTATATAATAAACAATGTAATGTTTATGCAAAAGAAAAATTACATTTTTGAAAATGTTGTAGTTATGCATAAAAGTACCCTTTAAGTAAAATCATCATGCAAAACAATACATTCAACATAACCCTATTTTAAAAATTATTATGTTTATATATACCTGAAAAAACTAGCCTGAGCAAAATATGTGAGACTCTGTCTTGAACTTGTGATCCTCCTGCCTCAGCCCCCTATGTTGCTGGAATTACTTGTATGTACCATCACCACACAACTTTAATATTCATAGTAATTTTGAAATCAGGCAATGTATATCTACTAATCTTATGCTTTATTTTCAAAATCATTTTGACTATTCTAGGTACTTTGCAATTTCATATGAATTTTAGAATAAGCTTATGTATTACTTCAGGAAAAATGAGTGCTAATAATTTGACTAGGATTTTATTAAATATGCATGTCAATTTGTGAGGAACTGTGATTTTAATAACACTGTCTTCTAACTCATGAACACACTACATGTCTCCATGAATTTAAGCCTTTACTAATGTTTTTCAGCAATGTTTTGTAGTTATTAACATACCCATCCTAACGTATTTAGTTAAATTTACCCCTATTTGGTTTTTAGTATTGGGGCTTGAACCTAGGCCCTCACACTGAATGATATCCCCAGGACTTTTTTGTTTTTTATTTTGAAGCAGGATCTCATTAAGTTACAAAATTGCTCAGGCTGGCCTAAAACATTCAGTCCTCCCACCTCAGCCTCCCAGAGTCCTGGGATAACAGATGTGTACCACCATGGCTGGTTTATATAGTTGATTATAAACAACAAATAAAATTAATTAAAAATTAAGAATATTTTTCAATATTAAAAATAAAAGTTTTGATTTCTTATAACAGATTCAATAATACAATCAATAGAAAGTCAACCCAAGTGCCTATCAATCAAAGAATGGATAAAAAAGATGTGGTATTTTTATACAATGGAGTACTACTCAGCTATTAAGAAAGATTGCATTGAGACTTTTGTAAGTAAATGGTCATGACTTGAGACCATACTCATAAGTGAGATAAATCAAACCCACATGTGTAAATACCGTATTGTCTCCCTAGTGTAAGAAATGGAAAAGTATATACAATCCAAAATCTATAATAAATACTATGTAAGGGTAAAAAACAGCTCAAAGAGCAAAAGTAATTGGGAAGGGAAAAGGCAGAAAGAGAAAAGGAAAGAGGAAACGATATAAACCTTTTACATATGTATATGTAAGATAACTAAAATAAACACTGCTGAGTGTATTCGTTATTGAGAAAGAACAATTAATACTCATATGGATCAATTTTACATGTCTATATCTGTTAATATAAGTAACCATTTTAAAGATAATGATACGCAATATTGCAGCCATTGTCAAGTTTCTATCATCCGGTTTTGTAAACCTGCAATGTTACTGTTGTGTATTTACTCTAGTCGTTTGTTTGTCTCTTTTGCTTGTTGTCTTTGTTTTATATGTCTTTTTTTTTTCTTCGCTTAAATAAAAAAGAAATAGAAAGTCAAATAATTTGAGTCTAAGGACTATTTTCACAATCAACAATTTAGATTTTTAGTTGTGATATACTGTGACAATTAGGACAGCTAAAATTAGAAATAATATTAATTAAGAGGTAATTTCAGCATCATCCTAATACATGCAGATGTTTGTTTACAAAGACGTGTGCAACCCTCAAGTTTCGTGTTGTAGGTGAGTTTGTGTAGCATCAGTTGTCACCTCTTTCCCCTTTTTTTTTTTTTTTTTTTTTTGCGGCACTGGGGATTGAACTCACAACCTTGCGCTTGCCAGGGCAGGCACTTAAGCTGCTGAGCCAAACTCCCCAGCCCTGGTTTTTTGAGGCAGGGTCGCACTATGTAGCTCAGGCCGGCCTTGCACTCGTGTTGTAGCCCAAGCCGGCCTCGAACTCACAACGCTCCACCTACCTCAGCCTCCCGAGTGCTGGGATTAAAGGCGTGCGCTCTTTCCCCTTTGAATGGATGAGGCCAGGCTCCCCTTTGAACAATGTGGGTCTCACTTATTATAATCACACATCACAAGCACATATTTAAGGGATTTGGACTAAAATAAAGTCAGCCTTGATATAAACTAACAAAGTCAAAAGCAAACCATTAAAAATAAAATTCCCTGAGCAGTTCCAAATCAAAAAGCTAATACTAAGGCCCATTGGTTTTTAAACTATAGGTGAATAATATAACATTTAATGAAAATACACAAAGATATCATAACTTCTAGACAGACTGTGAGGAAATCCTCTTAATAAAAAGAAAAGAGACACATCTAATTTACTATTATTTGGAAAAATCCACTGGTTTGCATGATAAAGACTAAAATAGACTGATTATACATCTGGATAGGAGCCAAGCCATTCTTCTGTGAATTCTTAAGATAATGGGCCTTCATTGTTCTGTTTGTTATCCTTGCCAGTTCCTGTCAGACTGGTCCTTAGCATGTAGGCTTCTGCTATTTATCAAACCTGTGAGGCTTAAAAGTCTCCCCCTACTTGCCTAAAATGAATTTATTTGTTTATTAAGCATATACGTTTAATGAAATTTCCAAGGCTCACTTGTGATTGATAAACGTCTACTGATGTAAATTAGGAAATGTGCAAAACAGCCTTAGGAAAGTTATACAAACAACTAAAACGACCTTTGAGGTGGTCATCCCTGTAGGCTTTAACAATGAATCATTTCAATGAAGAACTTTCTATAATTTAAAGTGGGTCATTCTCCCATACTGCTAAGTGAAATAAATTGGACACACGAGTAAATATCGCATTGTTTCTCTGGTGTGAGAAACCAAAAGTGTAGATAAGGACCAAAATGTATATTAGGTATTGTGAAATAGGAATAAAATGTTCAAATGGGGAGGACAACAAAGAAGGGAGGGGGAAGGAAAGAAGGGAAAAGTTAAAAAAAGTGAAAAAAGTAGGGGAAAAAAAATAAAGGGAGTCATTTTCCGTTGCTTGGGAGGCTGAGGATAGAGGATTGCAATGGTGTTTGAGGGCAGCTTGGGCAACTTATCTGAACTCGGTCTCAAAATAAAAAGAAATAAAAAGGATGGTGATGTAGTTCAGATGTTGAGTGCTTACCTACCATGCACAAGGCCCTGGGTTCAAGTCCCAGTACAGTAAGTCCCCAACTTCAAATAGTTGAGCTGCGAATTTTAACAGGTATCAATGGGCCTCGCATTACCAACATTGGTAGATGGGAACAAATCATGGGAATAGCTCATGTATCTGCCGGACATTGTCACAGGTATGCAGCTGTGTGCTTACTGTACAGTGCAATAGTATATAGTAGTAGAGTGCACAATCAGAACCCAGGATATCCAGAAGCAAGAGAAAAAGCAGTGGTGATGTGGTTCTTTTTTTTTTTTTTTTTTTTTATGCTTTACATTGTATGTTTGTGTCAAAGGTGTGTAAGATTTGCTTTGTCGAACTTACAAACAAATTCGACTTTTGAACATCTTCCCAGAATGGAACTTGTTTGTAAATCAAGGACTTACTAAAAAAGGTAGAAAATAAAATGAACAAAAAAGGTCATTTTTGGCAAAACATATGCTAATGATCTGTAGCATTCAGAGTCAGTGATAGTGTTATGAAATTATGTAAGCCTAAAGCAGAAAATGACCTGGTTTAGTTGAAGAAAAAATTGTCACACAATTCTTATGCTAACTTTGTTCTTTACAAAGATTTCAGTGTCTTTTTGGATTTTTCACTGTTGAACTTCTGTATTACCTCGGCTTAGAAAATTCTTTTGCAGAAACTTCATTTTGCATTTTAATTCCAAAATCCTCCAGTTCAGTCTTTGTGATCTGGGCCTAGTGCTGAGGCAGGAATCGGATTGCTGAGAGTTGGAAGCCAACCTGGGGTCCACAGTTAATTCAAGGCCAGCAAGACCCTATCTCAGAAAAACATTTAAAAAAATGTCAGTAGGATGGTTATATATTTATTTAGTCATAGAAAATAATAAATTTTGTTAATGCCACTATTTGTCTGTGTTCTGCAGAAAAGACTAAGGAAAGAAAGCTAAAATTTTAACTCATGGGAAGAAAATGTGTTTTTAAAAAATAGGAATAGGCTTTTAAAAAATTTCTCAAACACTAGGCAATTT
>RJWM01022399.1:0-33449 GCA_004363535.1 Dasyprocta punctata | reverse complement strand
AAAAAAAAAAAAAAAAAAAAGGCTTGTACCCTGGATGGCCTGGGAAAGGGAAAAGGGGGCTCACTGCCTCCTGCCCTGCCTCGGACTGTTTCTCCTCTGCCATGCTGCCTTGCCAGGGCAGAACCCATTGTGAAAACTTTAGCCAACTATGGACTGAAACCTCTACAAACTGTGAGCTAAGATAAACCTTTCCTCCTTTACCTTGTGGGTATCTGGTAATTTTGTCCCTGCAATGACAAAGTAGCTAAGACAGCTACAGGGTGAGTTGAAGGTCAGCCTGAGCTACATAGCAGGAACCTGGCTCAAAAGGAAAAAAAAAGGTAAATTTTATGTTTTGTGAACCTCATCTCAATTTCCTTATGTTACATTTTTTTCCTAGGTACTGGGGATTGGAGCCAGGGCATTCATGCTGAGATTGCTACTTTTTCTTTTCTTTCTTTCTTTCTTTTGTGTGTGTGTGTGTGTGTGTGTGTGTGTGTGTGTGTGTGTGTGTGTTTTGAGACAGAGTCTTCCTATGTAGTGCAGGCTGGTCTTGAACTCACTTATGTAGCCCAGGCTGCCCTTGAACTCACAGCAACCCTCCTGCCTCAGCCTCCTGAGTGTTGGGATAACAGATGTGTGCTGCCATGCCTAGCAAGGTTGCTGCCTTTTTAATTTTAATTTTTAATTTTGATAAGAGTGATCACTAACTCCCTAAGTTACCCAGGTTGGGCTCTTACTTGCAATCCTCCTGCCTCAGCCTCCCAAGTGCTAGGATTACAGGCATGACTACCATGCCTGCCCCCCTCCTTTTTTAGGCAAGGTTCCCTGTGTAGTGCAGGCTGTCCTCAAACTCACCTTGATCCTCCTGCCTCAGCCTCCCAAGTGCTGAGATTACAAGTGTGCATCACCATGCCTGGCTCAGGAATAATTTTTATCTCCACTGGAAAACTTGAAAAATGGCGACTTGCTTTATTGCAGCATTTACTTTACAGCAGGGATCTGAATTTGACCTGGCAGTACCCCAAGATACAGCTAAGGGGTGGTAAGCTTGTGTCTTCTCAGTTTGGGGGCATTAATATCAAGTTCTCACTGTGAAGTGGGTGAAGGAGAGGGTGTTTCTACCCTGGGATTTGGCAAATGGTTTAAATGAGAGCCTGAATCATTGCTTTTTTGTTGGTTTGTTTGTTTTGAGTTGTTTTGTTTGTCTCCAGATCAAGGGTCAGCAACTGGGGGGGGGATAAAGTATCAGGCAGTAGGTACGATCTGCTTTGTGGGCCCTACCGTTTCTATTACTTTTTTTTTTTTTTTTTTTGGTGCCAAGGATTGAACTCACAACCTCGTGCTTGCCAGGCCACTGAGCTAAATCCCCGGCCCTATATTTTTGAGACAGGGTCTTACTATGCAGTTCAGGCTGGCCTTGAACTCACTTTGTAGCCCAGACTGGTCTCAAACTCATAACGCTCCTCCTGCCTCAGCCTCCCGAGTGCTGGGATTAAAGGTGTGCACCACCACGCCCGGCTCCATCTCTGTTACTAACACTCAACTCAGTGATCAGACTGGGGAAGCAGCTTTCACCACAATACTGACCCATTGTTCGTGGCGTGTGCCAATAAAACTTTATTTTCATGAGTAAGTAATAGGCCATAGCCTGGCAATTCCCGGTCTAGACTTAAGAAAGTGACTGAAAAAAGTGAATAATGTAGAATGAACTTTAAAACGTGTCATGCCAAGGATGTAGCTCAGCGGCAAAGTGCCTGCCTGGCAAGTGCGAGGTCCTGAGTTGGATTCTTGGTACCAAACCAAAAAAAGTGCCATGTCTGTTGTGTGTGGTGGTGGACCCCTGTAATCCCTGTCCAGAGAAAGCAGTTGGGGATACTACTGCATGCCTGCAATCCCAGCACTTGAGAGGCTGAGGCAGGAGGATCACTGTGACTCTGAGGGCAGCCTGGGCTCTTGCGTGAGACTCTGTCTCAAAAAAAAAAATAAATAAATAAAAAGGAAGTCACCATTCCTGTACAGAGGAAGCTGAGACAGGAAGATCTCAAGTTCAGGGCCAGCCTGGGCTACGTAATGAGTTCAAAGGCAGCCTGGACTATGTAGGAAGACTTTGTAAAAAAAAGAAAAATTACCAGCCAGGTGTGGTGCAGCATGATTTTAATCCCAGCACTTGGGAGGCCGGGGCAGGAGGATCCTTGTGAGTTCGAGACCAGCTTGGGCTACAAAGTGAGTCTAAAGCCAACCTGAACTGCATAGTGCCGCCCTGTCTCAAAAAATAGGGCCGGGGATTTAATTCAGTGGCCTAAGTGCCTGCCTGGCAGGTGTGAGGCTGAGTTCGATCCCTGGTACAAAAAAAAAATTGTCATGGGAACGTAAGTTTGGCAAAAATGAACCAAAACATTTTATTAGAATCAAGTGTCTCTATGGAAATTCCAATAAAATATTATGTATTTTATTATGGTTTATAAACTGTGTCACACATCCTTTCTATCAGTAGCTTTATTGCTACTCCTAACTTCCCCTTCCCAGACAGCCGGTTGTTAAGTGCTGACCCCAGGCCACTGCAAATTTATATGTTGGAGTGTTCTATGGTGCTTCACCGACAGGAAAATATTCATTCAACAAACGTCTATCCAGGGTCTAGATTGAACCAAGCAGAGAGACACGATCAGGAGGATGTAGATATTTCAAAAAAAAAAAAAAAAAAAAGGGCTAACCAGGCATAATGGTGCAGCCCTTGTCATCCCAGTACTCTGAGAGGCTGAGGCAGGAGGGTCACAAGTTAAACCAGGTGCTTAAATAGTCAGAGGGAGGAAGGAAGCGGGGAACAGAATGTGCACATCCACAGAGGTCAGGCAGTTCCCTGCAGCTCCTGAAACTCCTTTCGGATGTTGTAACTTCATCCCGTGACCTGACTCATGGATGCGGCCAGTGTTGCTTCTTAGAGCTGTGCCCACAGGGCTCCGTCAGCGGGTAGAGAAAATAAAAGGAATTGATTGGGGTCTCACTACGTAGTCCAGGCTGGCTTTGATCCCACAGCAATCCTCCTGCCTCAGCCTCCGGAGTGCTAGGATTCCAGGCGTGTGCCACGACTCTCAGCAAGAGGGACTCAGGGTTAGGATGTAGTAGCGAGAGGCAGCCGCTAGGGGGCGCAAGGAGCTGGGCGACAGTTCGGCTGGAACCAGGTTAGGATGGGGTGGCCCCAGGAGGTCTAGGTCTGCACCTGCGGAGCCCCGCCACATTCCAGAGCTGGAGGGTTGGAGAGGGGTTGAAAAATTCGGGCAGCGACTAGCAAATTCCACCTCCATCCACACCCCCAGTAACGGGGGTTGGAACCCAGGACCGTTGCACTGAGCTACGTCCCCAGCCCTTTTATTTCATTTCATTTTATTGTATGTTTTTGAGATAAGATCTCACTGAGTTGCTAAGAAGTTGCTGGGCTGGGCTCAAACTTGCAATCCTCCTGGCTCAGCCTCCTAGAGGGCTGGGCTCACAAGCATGTACTACCGACAAACGTTTTTCTTAAAGAGCCGTATGACTACATTAAACTGTCTCTGTCCAGACTCCCCAGTTCTGCCCCCGCTGAAGCAAAGGGTCATGGATGTGAAGAAATTTTTCCTAGGGGATGTGGGGGAGTGAGGGAGTGCTAGAATGTTCAGTCCCTAGCACGTAAAACACGAACACACAGACCGAAATGTAAATGTCATACAATCCTGCTATGAGTAAAATCATGAAATAATTTTTCTATTGCTTTAAATCTTTAAATCTTTAAAAATGTAAAAGCCCAGGCTGAGGAATTTAGCATCTTTTTTTTTTTTTTTTTGTACCGGGAATCAAACTCAGGACCTCACACTTGCCAGGCAGGTGCTGTGCCGCTGAGCTATATCTCCGGCCTGCAACTCAGAATTTTAACAAGACCCTGTCTCAAAATAAAAAATAAAAATGAATTGAGGGCTGGGCTTGGTGGCATGTACCTGTAATCCCAGCACTTGGGGGGGCTGAGGCAGAAGAATTACTGCAAGTTCGAGACCAGCCTGGGCTACAATGTGAGCTTAAAGCCAGCCTGAACTGCATAGCGAGACCCTGTCTCAAAAAGACAAAAGAAAAGTGTGTGTGACTGGGGCTGTAGAATTTGCCTAGCATGAGTGAGACCCCAATACTGAAAAAATAAACAAATAAATAAAAGCCAAATCTGGGTGTGTGTGTAATTTGCCTAGCATGAGTGAGACCCTAGTACTGAAAACAAACAAACAAACAAAACACCAGAGCAAAGAAAAAAAGAAGAGAAAAAAATTTTTTTTCTCTTTTTGAGACAGGGTTTTGCTATGCAGTTCAGGCTGGCTTTGTGCTCACTTTGTAGCCCAGACTGATCTCAAACTTGCAGTGATCCTCCTGCCTCAGCCTCCCAAGTGTTGGGATTACAGGCATGCGCCATCACACCCAGCTAAGAAGAGAAATTTTAAAGGTATGGCTAAGCAAGAATATTGCAAACCAGGTACTGTGACAGGTGCCTGTACTCCCAGTTACTTGGAAAGTTGAGGCTGGAGAATTGTTGAGCCCAGGAGTTTCAAAGTAGTGTGTGTCAGAAAAAAAAGAAAAGAAAAATCATGCCACTTATGAATTAAAATTTGAGCTTTGCCCAACAAAAATACTATAACTCACAGTTCACACAGTGTTCAGATTCTTTTTTTTTTTTATACTGGAAATCGAACCCATGACCTCACATTTCCCAGGTATGTAGATATTTTTAGGTCAAGTAGCACCTGGCTATAATTTGAATCTGAAGTGTCCCCCAAGGCCTCTTTTTGAAAGGCTTGGCCCCCAGTTTAGTGCTGTTGGGAGGTGTTGGTACCTTTAAGAGGCGGGGCTTAGCGGGAGTGTGGGAGTTATTGGGGGCGTGGTCTGTAAGGAGCCTGTGGGACTTCAGGCTCTTTTGTTTATTCTTTTGCTTCCCAGCATCAGGTGGACTTCAACTGGCCAGGTAGAGTTGAAGGTGAAGTAGCAGCCAGCCACAGTAGTGTACCACTGTAATCCCAGTTACTGGGGAGGCTGAGGCAGGAGGATGTCAGAGTCAGGTTCAGCATGGCTGTCTTAGCCAGACCCTGTCTTTGAAAACAAACAAACAAAAATTGAAACAGTGCAGGCTCTATTCCTTTATATTTCTAAATCATGTGATATTGCTTGTTTATTTGTACAATTACTTATTTCTTTTGCAATACTGGGGATCAAACTCAGGGCCTTGAATTCTAGGCAAGCATCCAGCCACTGAACCACACCCCCCCTCACCAGGCTTACAATGTTTATTTTCAAACTGTTCAAACATGAGAATGTGTAACAACACTGCTGTCAGTAACAGGAAACATGTGCAAGTTTAGCTCAAAAGATCTGGAACCAACCCTGGTATGGTGGCATACACCTGCAATCCCAGCACTTGAGAGGCTGAGGCAGAAGGATCGCCATGAGTTCGAAGCCAGGCTGGACTCGTAGGGAGTTCAAGGCCAACTTGAACTACAGAGAAAGACCTTGTCTCGAAAAGAGAGAAAGAGAGAGAGAAAAAAAAAATTCCATGGACTATGGAAGCATTAGGAACTTTTTTTTTTTTTTTACAGCGGTTGGGAGGCTGAGGCAGGAGTATCGTTGGGAGTTTGAGACCAGGCTGTCCTTCCAGCACTCTCCTAGGAGGCTGAGGCAGGAGGATCACCTTGAGTTCAAGGCCAGGCTGGACTACATAGTGAGTTCAAGGCCAGTCTGAACTATCTAACAAGAACTCGTATCAACAAAACAAAGCAAGAACAAACAAAACAGGAACAAGAACAGGGTATAGCTCAAAGGTACAGCATTTGCCTAGCATGGGTTCAATTCCCAATACCATAAAAAAATTCAAATTTCAATGAGCATAATAAAGTTTTATTAGCACACAGCTCTGTTAAATCAATTGCATATTATGCCGGGCTGCTTCTGTGCTATAATAGCAGGCCTGCAAAGCTGAAAATATTTATTGTCTCGAGCTTTCTGGAAGAAGTTTGTTGACCACTGGCTCAGGTTAACACCAGCTTTCTCAGGGCAAGAGTGTTTTATCGTCGGCAGGGTTCAGATTTCCTGTACATGTTGAACGTAAAAAAGACCAAGAAGCCGGGTGTAGCGGGGCTTGCCTACAGTCCCCGCTCTTGGGAGGCTGAGGCAGGGGAGTCGCCAGGAGTTTAAGCCTGGACTACATAGACCCAGTCTGAAAACAAACAACAGCGAAAAATATCCTGCACTCGCTGAGGCTTGGAGGATTAAATGAACCCACTGACACACTCAGTGTGGCCTGCAGTCGGTGCATTGGCCTGGGAGCTTGCCCGTGGCGAGGGTCTTCCTTTCCGCAGAGGAGAAGAGGGCAGGAGAGAGCTTGTGTGTGTGGGTGCGCAAGGCATGCAAAATTTAAACCTATCAAGGGGAGAACTTACTTCCCTTCTTGAAATTGAGATCCTCCTGCCTCAGCCTCCCAGAGTGCTGGGATGACAGGTGCGTGCCACCATGCCCGGCTCATGCAGCTTTCTCTGCTCAGTTCTTCCTCAGCAGAGCCTCCCCGCTCCCTCCTGCGTGGACCCCGAGTTGCAGGGCGGGGCATCGCCCTGACCCGCAGGCCACAGCCTGGCACAGCCACCAACGTCTGTTTGATTTCCAAGGGGTTAAACATTAACTTCCATGTTTGCTACTGGCAGGGGTTTGCTGTAACCTTCAGCTCCGTCCTCACCTTCTGCAGGCGGGGAAACAGGGAAGAGAAATCTTTTCCAGAGCCTTGTACCTATTGTCACTGAGCCAGGGTTGGGATTTAGGTTCTTTCTTCTTTCTTCTTTGTTTTCAGTGTAGACATTGAGTCCAGGGTCTCCTGCGTGCTGGGCAAGGACTTATCACTGACTTACAATCCTCCATCTATTTATTTTGAGACAGGGTCTTGCTGGGTAACCTCGAGTGGCCTCGAATTTGCAGTGATCCTCCTGCCTCAGCCTCCCAAGTGCCAGGACTACAGCTGTGTATCACCACACCCAAAGCCCTTTTAAATTTATATTTATTGGGCTGGGGGTTTAGCTCAGTGGCCTAAGCGCCTGCCTGGCAAGCGCGAAGTTGTGGGTTTGATCCCCCGTACCAAAAAAAAAAAAATTATATTTATTTACCTATTTATTTACAGTGCTGGGGGTGAAACCTAGGGCCTTCACACTGAGCTACACTGCCAGCCCTTTTGATTTTTATTTTTTGAGACAGGGTCTTCCTAAATTCCCCAGGCTAGGCTCAAACTCAGGATCCTCCTGCCTCAGCTTCCCCAGTGATGACAGGTATGTGCTGCCACCCTTGGCCCTACCACCTTTGTCACTGATCCTGGTGGCCAAGATGAATGTTTCAAAATAACTGACGTCATGCTCCTAAATTGCCTTGAAAGACTTCCTCTCCAGGGTAGGGGTGAGGGTGGAGCTGTGGCTGAGCAGTAAGCCCTCACCTGGCACGGGTAGGCGCTGGGCTCCCTCCCAGCACCGCCAAGAAACAAAGCGGAAACATCAGGAAGGTTCTTGCCCCAGCCTGCTGTGTCTGATGTCCCCTGTTTAGTCCCAAATAAAAACTCTTCGGGTCCCTTCCGTTTCCCTAGCAACCCTAGTTCTGGTGATCAAACCCAGGGCCTTCACATTGAGCTACATCCCAGGGAATGTTTCTCTGTAATTTTGAGACTGAGGCTCAATATGTCACTCAGTTACCCAGGCTGGACTTGAACTTGGGATTCTCCTGCCTCAGCCTCCCAGAGTACTGTGATAAGCTTATGCCACTGTGCCTGGTGCTGGGGTGTCTCTTTCCCCTGGAAATAGCCCTGGAGATGAATCCAGAGGATGCGGGGTGAAAGGGGAAGCAGAAACTCAGTCCTCCACGGTAGGGCGGGGCGCTGAGGGGACCCCGTCCTCCGTCACCAGGGGCCTCCTCTTTCTGGTGAGAGATATCACTGTGACCCTTGGACCCAAGGGCCATAAAGCAGTTAGCAGGAGGCTGGCTAGACATGGAGGGTGGGGAGGGGTCCGGCTGTCCTGGGACACTACCCTGGGGCCAGCCTGTTTTCCTGGAGCCTGTGGGCCGCAGATATCAACTTAAAGGACACAGTGTCACTGGGTGTGGTGGCGCACGCCTGTCACCTCAGTGCTCAGGAAGCTGAGGCAGGAGGATCCCCAGCCCGGACTGCATAGTGAGTTCAAGGGCAGCCTGAACTACCTAGTGAGATCCTGCCAAAAAAAAAAAAAAAATGTGAACCAAAAGAAAACAAAAAGTACAGCGGACCCATGCTGGGTCGCCCAGCCGCATCCACACACGTGTTTCATCCTGCTCAAAATCCTTCGGCCCAGCTAGCCCCCCGGAGCCCCTGCAGCCCCAGCCTCCCCTCCCAGGGTGAGGTTACCTTCCTGCCCAGTTCATTCCACCTGGCCTATGGGACATTCCTTGTTCCTTCAACCTCGGGGCCGCCGCACTGGCTGTTCCATGGCCTCTGCACACTGTTCCCGCATGCCCTCGTCTCCCTGGGGCCTTCAGAGCAAGGCTTCCCTTGGCCACGTCCATCCCTACTTTCCTGTCCTCCTCCCCGTCCTCCCCTCTCCTCTCCTCTCCTCGCTTCTCCTCTCCTCTCCTCCCTTCTCCTTTCCTCTTCTCTCCTCTCTTCTCTTCTTTTCCTTTTTAGCACTGGGCGTTGAACCCAGGCCCATCACACTGAGCTACATCCCGGTCCTCTTTCTTTACTTTGAGCCAGGATCTCACTCAGTTGCCCAGGCTGTGCTCAAACTTGCAGTCCTCCTGCCTCAGCCTCCCAGAGCGCTGAGTGACAGCTATCGGTCACCTTGCCCGGCTGCCTGCTCTGCACTGGACCTCTTTCTGGGCTCCGGCAGGAATGGTTTTCCCGCGTCTCTCGGTCCCTGCATTGGCCGGCCGGGTCCATCAGGGCGGGGTGTGGGGACCGCTGTGCACTCAGTTGCGTCCCTGACACCTGGCATACAGCAGCGCTAGCGCAAGAATGAACGGATGGGGCCGAGGGTTTAGCTCAGTGGCGGAAGCGCCTGCCTGGCAAGCGCGAGGTCGGGAGTTCGATCCAAAGCTTCCTGGCGGAGGCCTCTGGAACCTGAGTTCAAATATCCTTGTCCCTGTGCCCCACCCCGTGCTTCCAGGAATGGGCTGGGATGAGAGGAGTGGGGAGTGTGTGTGGGTCTCTCATGGGCCACTGAGTCCAAGGGACCCATCAGAGTCACCCTCCGCTGCCAGACCACCTAGGAGGGTGTCGCTCGTGGGGACAGAGCCCCGGGGAGGATCCCGGGGAGGAGGAATAGGGAGGAGGGAGGAGCCACTGCTCCCTGGGTCCCCACCTCCCTTGTCCCCCTAGACTTGTCCCCAAGGGGCACTGCAGCAAGATCCCCTGGCCGAGAGAGGCAGAGGACCAGGGGTGACATGGTGGCCACCGGGTGCGGCCTCCACCTGTGGCCACCGTGAGTCACCTCCCTCCTGACTCTGCCCCCAGGTGTGTGGCACAGCTGTCCTCACAGGCCAGCTGTGTAGGGGCCAAGTAGCCAAGGCCACTGGGAAGCGGCAGGCTGTGTGTGCTCCTGCGGGGACTGCGGTGCGACGTCTGTCTCTCTCTCTCTCTCTCGGTGCCTGCACGAACTAGCACAGTGACAGCCATAAAGGGGGCCAGAGGTTTGGGTTTTTTGCGTTTTGGTTTTGGCCCTGAGGATGGAGCCCAGGGCCTCTGCACTAAGCTGCATCCCCAGCCCTTTTTAGTTTTTATTTTGAGACAGGATCTCGCTGAGTCACTGAGACGCCCAGGCTGGACTGGAACTTGCAACCGTCCTTCCTCAGCCTCCCCAAGTGCTGTGACAGGGGTGTGTCACTGGGCCTGGCTCAGATTTTTCTGTTTTGATTTAGCGGTGCTGGGGATTGACTATGTATTTCACACTGAACTCAAAGTCACTATGGAGTCCAGGCTGGCCTCAAACCTGCAGTAATCTCCCTGCCTCAGCCTACTTAGTGCTGGGATAACTGGGCCCACTATGCCCAGCCTGGTACTTGACAAGTTGAACAGGCTGGTTCTCTACAGACGAGGAAATTGAGGCAGGAAAAAGTCATTTGCCCAGAGTTGTACGGATAACAGAGGTTGGACTTGAACCCAGGTCTACTCTACCCTGGCTTTGGCCAACAGAAGTATCAGGTATAGACCAGGTATAGTGGGTCTCAAATGTGATCGCAGTGCCAGGGGTGGTGTTGCATGCCTGTAACCCCAGCATTTGGGAGGCCGAGGCAGGAGGATCTCTGTGAGTTCAAGCCCAGCCTGGGCTCTCCAGTGATTTATTTATTTATTTATTTATTTTTTTGCGGCACCGGGGATTGAACTCACAACCTCGCACCTGCCAGGGCAGGCGCTTAAGGCACTGAGCCAAACTCCCAGCCCTGGTTTTTTTGAGGCAGGGTCGCACTATGTAGCTCAGGCCAGCCTTGCGCTCGCGTTGTAGCCCAAGCTGGCCTCGAACCCACAATGCTCCACCTACCTCAGCCTCCCGAGTGCTGGGATTAAAGGCATGCGCCACCACGCCCGGCTCTCCAGTGATTTAAAGGCCAGCCTGAACTACTAACTGAGACCCTCCCTTGAAAACAAGCAAGCAAGCAAATGAACAAAAACAAAAAGCAAAAACAAAATGAGATCCTAGCTACTTGGGAGACTGAGAAGGGAAAATCTCTAGGTTTTCTTTCTTTGGTACCAGGACTCAAACTCACAACCTCAAGCCTGCTAGGCAGGTGCTTAAGCCACTGAGCTAAATCCCCGGCCCTATTTTTTTGAGACAGGGGTCTCACTATGCAGTTCAGGGTGGCCTTGAACTCACTTTATAGCCCAGACTGGTCTCAAACTCACAATGATCCTCCTGCCTCAGCTTCCTGAGTGCTGGGATTAAAGATGTGTGTCGCCATGCCTGGCTCAAAATCTCTAGTTTGAACCCAACCTGGGCAAACTAACAGGACTGTCTCAACATAGAAAACACAGAATTGGGGGTGCAGCTCAGTGTCAGACACTCACCTAGGCGACCGGGAAGCCCTGGGTTCCATTCCCCAGCTCTGAAAATACATAGACAAATAAATCACATTTTGAATCCTTTTCTCAGCCACTTCTCTAGACTCTAAATATTCAACAGAAAGGGGCAAGTCCGGTCCATTAAACCAGATGCCAACAAATGTGTCTGTCCAGAGCCAGAAGGTTGATGTTTTTGGCTTGGTAGATCGCACAGTCTCAACCAAAACTGCTCAGCTCAGGTACTGCACCTGAATAGCAGCTCCAATCAGTGCAGACACGAAGGATCATGTCTGTGTGACAATAAAGTTTTATTTATAAAAACAAGTGGAGGGCCAGAATTGGCCTAAGGGTTATGGTTTGTCCCTGGACCCCTATTCTAAACTATATTCATACACGTTTGACCTTTCCTTCTGCAAATTTTTTTTTTTTTTTTTTCAGCACTGGGGATTGAACTCACAACCTCGCGCCTGCCAGGACAGGCGCTTAAGGCACTGAGCCAAACTCCTGGCCCTGGTTTTTTGAGGCAGGGTCGCACTGTGGAGCTCAGGCCGGCCTTGTGCTCACGTTGTAGCCCAGGCGGCCTGGAACTCACAACGCTCCGCCTACCTCAGCCTCCTGAGTGCTGGGATTAAAGGCGTGCGCCACCACGCCCGGCCCTTCTGCAAATATTAATTAGATGGCTACTATATAGCAGGCATGGTTCTGGAGAGGGAATAAGACACAAGATCTCTCTGTCTTTCTCTCTCTGTCTCTCTCTCTCCCTCCCTCTCTCTCTTTCTCTCTCTGTCAGGTGTGGTATACTGTAATCCCAGCACTTGGGGGGCTGAGGCAGAAGGATTGCTGCAAGTTCAAGGCCAACCTGGGCTTTGTGAGTTCAAGACCAGTCTGAGCCAGGGTTGATTGTGAATGCCTATCATCCCAGCACTCAGGAGGCTGAGGCAGGAGGATCGCTCAGAGTTTGAGACCAGTCTGGGCTACATAGTGAGTCCAAGGCCAGCCTGAACTACACAGTGAGACCCTGTCTCAGAAAATAGGGCTTGGGATTTAGCTCAGTGGCCTAAGCGCCTGCCTGGCAGGTGCGAGGTTGTGAGTTTGATCCCTGGTACCAAAAAGAAAAAGAAAATCAGACCCCCCCCAAATTTAAAGACCCAATCCAAAGATGGGCATCTGAGATGAATAAACATTTCTCAGATGAAGAAGTACAAACAGAGCCGGGCGTGGTGGCACACGCCTTTAATCCCAGCACTCAGGAGGCTGAGGTAGGAGGAGCGTTGTGAGTTTGAGGCTGGCTTGGGCTACAACGTGAGCACAAGGCCGGCCTGAGGTACATAGTGTGACCCTGCCTCAAAAAACTAGGGCCGGGAGCTCGGCTCAGTGGCTTAAGCACCTGTCTGGCAGGCGCGAGGTTGTGAGTTCGATCCTCGGTGCCACAAAAAAAAAAAGAAGTACAAAGAGCAAATAAACATATGAGAAATGTTCAATATCACTGGTCATTCAAGAGATGCAAATTATTATTATTTATCTTTTCTTTCTTTCTTTTCTTTTTTTTTTTTTTTTTTTTGGTACTGGGGATCGAGCTCACAACCTCATGCTTGACCAGGCAAGAGCCTTAAGCCACTGAGCCAAGTCCCCAGCCACATTATTTGTCTTTTTGAGACAGGGTCTCACTATGCAGTTCAGGCTGGCCTTAGGCTCACTTTGTAGCCCAGGGTGGTCTCAAACTTGCAACGATTCTCCTGCCTCAGCCTCCCAAGTGCTGGGATTACAGGCGTGCGCCACCTTGCCTGGCTTTTCCCAATCTGTTTATAGAGGCATGGCTTGTAATAGCCAAATCTTGAAAACAACCCGAGTGCCCATCAACTGATGAATGGATAAAAAAGATGTGGTTCTTTTATACAATGGAGTACTACTCTGCCATAAAGAAGGATAAGCTTGAGACATTTTTAGGAAAATGCATGCACCCTGAGTCCATACTATTAAGTGAATAATTTGGACACACGTATAAATACCACATTGTTTCTCTGGTGTGAGAGAAATCAAAAGTATAAATAAGGACCAAAATATATAATGGATACTGGGAAATAGGAAGAAAATGTTCAAATGGGGAGGGGAACAAGAGGGAAGAGAGAGGGAAAGAAGGGAAAAGGACAAAATGAGAAAAGATGGAAAACATGGAAACAAAACTTTTGCAAATGCGGAGAGGAGGAGGGGTTGAAGGGAGGGGGGGAATGGGAAAAAACAGTTATATCATGTCCAGGTACAAATTCACTATGATGAATGTGGTCATTATGTATGTCTAAAATGTAACAATCGCAGCCCAGGGGTACCGATGGCTCAGTGGTACAGCACCTGTCTGGCAAGTGTAAAGTCCTGAGTTTGATTTCAGGTATCAAAATCAATCAATTATATTTTTAAAAATCAATCAATAGCCGGGCGTGGTGGCGCACACCTTTAATCCCAGCACTCGGGAGGCTGAGGTAGGAGGAGCGTTGTGAGTTCGAGGCCGGCTTGGGCTACAATGCAGAGCGCAAGGCCGGCCTGAGCTACGTAGTGTGACCGTGCCTCAAAAAACTAGGGCTGGGAGTTTGGCTCAGTGGCTTAAGCACCTGCCTGCCAGGCTTGAGGTTGTGAGTTTGATCCCTGGTGCCGCAATGAATCAATAAAATCTGATTGGAAAAAAATTTTTTTTAATTTGAAAGAGGAAAATAAATTAAAAATTAGGGCATTGAGTTTAACCAGAGATTTGAGGGCAAAAGGAGTCAGGCACAGGGGCGATCCAGGAGAGTGTCCTAGATTGACAGGCCAGCAAGTGCAAAGGTCCTGGGGTAGGATCATGCCCCACCTGTGGAATACTGGACAGCGACACTAAGGTGGCGGGCTAGTTAGCTTTCTATTGCTGTTACAAATACCTGAAATCATCAGTTTAAAAGGAGCAAAGTGTATCGTCGTTCAGTTCTGGAGGTCCCACTCCATGCTGTTTTTGAGCCTGCGGTAGCACACATGTCAGGAGTAAACTACCCCTTCATGGTGGCCTGAAAGCAAAGAGAGGCAGAGGAGGTCACAGGGGTCCTAATAGTCCCTCTGAGGCCACGCCCCATGGCATCACTTCCTCCACAAGCCCCGCCTCTTAAAAGTCCCACTTCCTCCCAATAGCGCCAAACTGAGGACCAAGGTCCTTTGGGGATCGTCATGAATTCGAGTCCAGTCCGGGCTGCATAATGAGACCCTGTTTCAGAGAGAGAGAAAGAGAGAGAGAGAGAGGGAGGGAGGAGACATTCAATACCAGCCCATAAGGTTCTCCCATCCCAGGCATGAGAATGAGGGGAAATAAAAAACAAAGAAGAAAATTTTGAATAGTTGAGGGTTCAACGAAAGTCCTGACATGATAAAGAGGGTGGGCACGGGGACTCCTCGGCTTTCTTTGTCATTAAATAGGAAACATTCCTGAATCCATCACCATCCTGACCCAGAGTCTAGCAGGGGGGAGGGAGGGTGATTCCGGGCAGAGGAGCCGGCAAGTGCAAAGGCCCTGGGGCAGGAAACGTTTAGCTCAATAAATATTTGCTGACTAAATGAATGACAGATGCTTTGGGAAGAAATTGATCGCAGGGCTAGGGCAGTGGGGGACACGAGGAGGGCGACAGCAGAGCGGATCCCGGAGTGTGGACAGGAGGCTGTCACCAGCGCTGGGGCCAGCAGGGAGCTCCAACCAAGGGACCATGTTTTCTTCATCCTGTTCTGGGTGTAGACAGGACCCCCGCAGGGACTCTGAGCTCTGTGGAACCCAACAACCGGGGACACTGGAGAGCAACAGTCCCCGAAAGTAGGGGACAGGTCATGGCAGCGCTGAGACACCCAGACTTTGGCCTTTGCCCACTTCAGCTGCCAAAGCGCAAAGCACCCAGATAACGGTCTTCCCGCCCCTCCCTGGCCTGCCCCTGGTGACTGGCCCTTGGCCCTGTCCGTCAAATCTGTCCACCAATCAGCACCCGGGACTGGGCTGGGTTATCCTGATTATTATTTCAGCATCTTCAGGGGTAGTGGCTCGGGTAGTGACGAGCGACAGCCACCCGGGGGACCTCAGTTCCGAGCGGGAACCCAGGACGTCTGCAGACAGAGCCTGCTGGGCCCATGAATGGGGATTTAGCAGCTGGCAAGGTGAGCCCTGCTGGGAGGGGACCCATGGGGGGTGGGGTGCTGTGGCCCCGTGACACAGACGGGAAACTGAGGCCTGAGAGCGCAGGCAGGAGAGGGGGGCTCCACGGTGTCCCTCTCCCTAGCTATTGCAATGAACCTGCTCTCAGGTGTGGTCAGCACACCTGTCATCCCAGCACTCTGGGAGGCTGAGGCAGGAGGATCCCAAGTTTTAACCCAGCCTGGGCACTTTGGTGACTTAGTGAGACCCTGTCTCACAAAAAAAAAAAATTAGAAAAGGGCTGTGGGTGGAGCCCCGAGGGGAAGGCGCTGGGTTCCATCCCCAGTGCTGCAAATAATAATAAAAAGAAAGAAAAGGAAAAACACCTGGTCTCCTGCCCCCACCCCCGCCCCGGCGGCGCAGCTGCAGAGGCGGCGGGGCTGCGGGCCTCACACCCGTCTCCTCGCCCCAGATGGCGTCGCCCACCTGTGCCATGGGGCCCATCGACAGCCTGGAGCTCCTGGACCTGCTTTTTGACCGGCAGGACGGTATCCTGCGGCACGTGGAGCTGCCCGACGCCTGGGGCCCCGCTGCCGAGGACCGGGTGAGGCCGCCGGGCCCTGGGAACAAAGCGCGCGCTGTGGCAACCGCTGCTCTTTCCGAGTGGGGGCATTGGAGGCTCAGAGACAGCCAGCCAGGTGTCCCGGGCCGCACAGCCATTTGGAACCAAGCCCAAGTGTAAACCCGGGGCTCCCGCCTCGCTGCCGGCTGTGTTCCCCTGCTAGCGACTTTATCTTATCCCGGCCCCAACATCCTCAGAGGCTGGAGCCTTAGCCCCAGCTCGAGAAAGGACGCGAGCCCAGAGAGGCTTGGCGGGTCGCGCTAGGTCACACAGCGATCCTCCCAGCAGGCGCTGCCCGGGTCAGACTCCGACGACTTCCTGAGCTCCATCCTGGGCCCCAGTGAGTCAGCCTCCAGCTCCCCGACCTGGTCCCCCGCGGCCAGCGACAGCGGCATCTCCGACGACCTGCCCTCCGACCCCCAGGACAGCCCTCCACGCAGCGCGGGCCCGGGCACCACCCCGGCCAGCTGCCCCGCCTTCCTCCCCGGCCCCCCAGGTCCTGTGAGACCCCCCGGGACACAGGTGCCTGAAACCTCCGTGGCCATAGACCTGGGTGAGTTCCCCTGAGAGGGACGGAGGGGTCCAGAATTCACTCCACTCCCGGGCTCATTCTGAAATGGGGTGACAGAGTCTGGTGAAGTTAAACAAGAACCAAGCTGGTCACACCCATCATCCCAGCTACTGGGGAGGCTGAGGCAGGAGGATCCCCGATTCAAACCCAGTCTGGGCAATTTAGCAAGTTAGTAAGACTCTGTCTTAAATAAAAAAAATTTTTAAGAAAGGGCTGGGGATAGAGTTCTATGTGAAGGCCCTGAGTTTCATCCCTAGCACCTCAAACGAGGAAGAAAGCCGGGGATTTAGCTCAGCGGTGTAAGTGCCTGCCTGGCAGGTGTGAGGTTGTGAGTTCAATCCCCAGTACCAAAAAAAAAAAAAGAGGAAGAAATAAAGGACAAGAGATTACGGGGTGCCCCAGCCTCAAGCTGTCCCACCGGGCTAGGGCACAGGATGTATCAGATGCCAGATCAATAATGATTTACTCCAGGGACATTGATCGGCGCCCCAGTGGAGATATGTCACTGCTGAGTGTCCTTTGTCCCTTAGTCTTACGGGCCTGTTACTGAGAATCGGTGAGTCGGAGGCTCAGAGACGGGCAGTCGCTTGCTGATGTCATCCAGCGCCACCCTGTCAGGATCGGAGCTGAGGCCCCCTGGCCTGAGTGTGTGCTCAAAAGCCAGCAGCCTACTGTGTGTGGGGCACCAGAAGGGATGGGGGGCTACGGGTGGATCTGGCCTGGTCCCTGCCCGACAGCTGAAATCTTGCCACTCCTTTCTGGATGGGATAGTGGGTCCTTAAATGGTGTCAGATATTTCTTACAATTATATTTATTTTGTTCAGTACTGGAGATTGAACTGAGGGCCTTCACACTGAGCTCCAGCCCCAGTCCTTTCCATTTTTTATTTTTTTTTTATTTTGAGACAAGGTCTCCCTAAGTCTCTAAGTGGCCCAGGCTGGGTTCCAACTTGCGATCCTCCTGCCTCAGCCTTCCAGAGTGCTAGAGTGACAGCTCTCTGGGCCAATGGGGAGAGGCTGGGCAGTGGTTGTCCGCCTGACCCCTCCTTGTCTTGATCCCTTCCGCCCTGGCAGATGTGTGGAACCCGGGTGGCCTCTACCCCGAGCAGCACGCCGGCTCATCCTCCCGCTTCAGCCTGACCGTGAAGGAGCTCCTGCTGGCCGGGGGCAGCGGGGACCTGGTGAGCTCCCCAGCTGGGCCCCAGCATTGGAGTGGGGGGCTCTGGGACACAGACATCCAGCTTCAGAGACTGGAGGAACAAGTCACTGAGAGAGCCCGGGGTGACAGAGCCCGGGGTGACAGAGAAGCCAGCGGGTTCCAGATCTGGTCCATTACAGTCCCCTGGCCTGGGCCACTGTCCACAGTAGGTAGGACTAGAGAAAAAAATTTAAGCATAAATCACCTAAGCCAGGCACGGCGGCCCATGCTTGTTCTGTCTGAGACAGGGTCTCACTAAGTTACTAAATTGCCCTGGTTGGGCTTCAGCTTGGCATGCTCCTGCCTCAGCCTCCCACAGTACTAGAATGGCAGGTGTGTGCCACTATGCCCAGCTGCTTCTTCATTATTTCTTCTTCCCCTTCCCCTTGTTTGTTCTTCTTGTTTTCTCCTCCTCCTCCTCCTTCTCCTCTTTCTCTGCCTCCTCCTCCTTCATCTTTTCTTTTTCTTTGAGACAAGATCTCACTGTGTAGTTCAGGCTGGTCTCAACTTCTCAGCAATCCTCCTGCTTCAGCCTCCTGAGTGCTGAGATTACAGGCATCCGCCACTGCACCTGGCTACTCTTCCATTTCCTAGCCCAGCCCTTCATCTCGGAGATTGCCTGTCTCAGTGCAAGGTGGCTGTCCTCCTCCTTCCCCAACCTGCTGCTCTCTGTTTGTGCTATAGTGAGGGTTCATACCCCGGAACCGTGTCTGGCACAGAGTAGGTGCTCAGGAAGTAGCCATGAGTGATTTTGGTGAGCAACTTTTGTCCTTATCTCCCTTGCCCCCGGGAGACTCTGTGTAGGTTCAGTTCTAGGAAGCAGACAGCCCGCCGGGTCAGAGGCCGTGGAGATTCCGCAGCCGATGGATTGACGGTTTCTCAGATCCGCCGCCTCTTTCCCAGCCCTGGCTCCTCCTGGGTCCCTGTGTCCGACGTGATTCCCTGGTTTCTCTGTAGCAGCAGCAGCAGCAGCACCTCCCTGCCGCCCACAACCTGCGACCCGGGAACGGCCACTACCAGGAGCTGGTGCTGACGGAGGACGAGAAGAAGCTGCTGGCCAAGGAGGGGGTCACCCTGCCCACGCAGCTGCCCCTCACCAAGGTGCTGGGGGACACCCTGGCCCCAGCTTTCCCGTCTTCCTGTATGACCGATATGTAGGGCTCACCTTTAGGTCACCCACTCTCAGACTTTAGCATGTCTGTCTCTGGAACAGAAAACGAGCCCGAGGTTCCCTGCTAAATTCAACCCAGAACCCGCAGTGCAGGGTGTCACTAAGTAGCTAAGTTGCCCGGGTTGGGCTCGAACTTGGGACCCTCCTGCCTCAGCCTCCCGAGGGTTGGGATGACGGGATTACAGGTGAGCACCACCAAGGCTGTTTCTGTTACGGCGTTTGAAGACTGTAATGAATCCTAACGGGTAGGCTGTGGGAAAGGCGCAGATCCCAGAGGTGGCCACACGGCGGCGCTGCAGCACCAAGGCCAACGAGGGTGGCGATTACTAATTTTATATGATTTTGCCCCACCCCCACCCCCGCCAAGTGCAGGCCTGTCATCCCAGCACTCTGGGAGACTGAGGCAGGAGAATACAAGTTCGAGCCCATCTTGGGGAACTTAAAGAGACCCCCCCATGTCAAAATAAAAAATAAAATAAAGACTGGGGACACACACTGACTTGGTCCCCCCCCATGTCACTGTGCAGTATGAGGAACGCGTCCTGAAAAAGATCCGCCGGAAAATCCGCAACAAACAGTCAGCCCAGGAAAGCAGGAAAAAGAAGAAGGAATACATTGATGGCCTGGAGACTCGGTAATGCCGGAACCCGGGACTTCACACTCGCGGGGGAAGGGAGGCCCAGAAAGAGGACGGCGGTGAGGCTCATGTCGTAGTGTTGAGGGCCCTACCTGTCTTCTCACTGATCATAGGGAGGCAAAGATGTCTAGGGAGAGTTTCAGGGGCACTTTCTGCCCTGGATAAAGATGTGGTGTCCGTGCCTGGGTCTGGAATATAGCTCAGTGGCACAGCACCTGCTTGGCAAGCACAAGGTCCTGAGTTCAATTCCTGGTACCAAAAAAAAGTATCGCACACCGGTCATCCCAGCACTCCAAGAGGCTGAGGCAGGAGGGTCTCAGGTTGGAGCCCAGCCTGGGCAAATTAGCAAGACTCTGTCTTTTTTTTTTTTTTTTTTTTTCTTTGCGGTACTGGGGATTGAACTCACAACCTCGCGCCTTTGACAAGTGCCTTCCTGCCTCTGCCCTCGGGTCCCCTGGCTGTAGAGCGGGCCCCTTGGAGCCACGGCAGTGCGGCCATCGTGTGGCAGGCGCATTCTGAATGCCACTCTCCCTGCAGGATGTCCGCCTGCACTGCCCAGAACCAGGAGCTGCAGAGGAAGGTCTTGCATTTGGAAAAGCAGAACCTGTAAGTCTGTGCAGCGAGGGCCAGGGCGGGGCCAGGGGAGCAGCCCGAGCGTCCCGCAGGAGAGTGGGGTGAAGGGCAGAGGGTCGCGAGGTGGCAGGAAAGAGGGGGGGGTAAGGGGATAGTCCTGTCTGTAACGGATGCAGGCAGCAGAGAGAAGGGAACTTGGACTAGGGGCTTTGACGGGTGTGTAAGAGTTCACTAGGGAGAAGCTGGCAAGGACAAGTGTGTGCAGCAGGCAGAGGCTGGCAACAAGGAGTGTTGGAGGCTGCACCCCGTTCTGTCATGCTGATGGAAGAGGTGCACCTGTTTAGTCCACGTTTATTTAGCCTCTCCTGTGTACCCGGCGAAGGTCTGGGCAATGGGACCGCGACAAGGAGCAGAGCAGCAAAGTCTCTCCGCTGGGAGGGGTCACTGTCCACGGAGAGATGTGGCCCCCCATGAGGAAAATCCTTAGCAATAGTCTCCTTGGGAGCAAAACCAAATGGGGTCAAGTGTCAGAGAGCAAGGAGGGGCTACTCAGGCAGGGAGGCCCTGAGGCTTTGCTGAGGAGGTGGCGTTTTACGGGGGGATGGCCCAAAGGATGAGAAAGAACCAGTGAGAGAAGTATCTGGGGGAGCAGTGTTCGCAGCATAGAGGGCCCAGCCGTGCAAAGGCCCTGGGGCAGCACGCAGCCCTATGGTGACGGAGCAGTGAGGAGGCCTGTGTGGCTGCAGCAGAGGGGGGAGGGGTAGCAGGGAGGGGACCAGTGGCCCATGCAGGGACCTGAAGGGTGTAGGGAGGACTTGGGCTTTGACCTCAATTACGATGGAAGACTTTGGCCAGGTGTGGTGGCACAGGCCCGTCATCCCAGCACTCAGGAGGCTGAGGCAGGAGGATCACTGTGAGATCGAGGCCGGCCTGGGCTGTGTACTGAGAGCCGCCGCCTCTCCTTCCTCCGAGGTCCCTCTTGGAGCAGCTGAAGAAGCTCCAGGCGCTCGTGGTGCAGTCCACCAGCAAGTCCGCGCAGACGGGGACCTGTATCGCCGTGAGTCCCTGCCCGGCACGGCGGAGGGTTCCGGTCTCAGGACAGGGGTGGTGATGACGTCACGGGAGGGGCACAGAAACTTCCGGTCCAGCTCAAGTTTGCTCTTCCGGTTTCCTGTTCCTCGGTTTTCCTCCTGGGTGATAAGCGAGCTCACGGGGAGGGCTGGGGTGACCGTGGCCCATCTCCTGCAGGTCCTGCTCCTCTCCTTCGCCCTCATCATCCTGCCCTCCGTCAGCCCCTTCAACAAAGCCGAGAGCGCCGGGGACTTCGCGCCAGTACGAGGTAGGTGGTCCAGGCGCATGCCTGTCATCCCAGCACTCGGGAGGCTGAGGCAGGAGGATCGTTGCAAGTTCGAGACCAGCCTGGCCTACAAAGTGAGTTCAAGGCCAGCCTGCAAAGCATGACCCTGACTCAAAAAGACAAACAAACAAACAAACAAACAAACAAAAAAATTCTCTGCGTCTTTAGTCCCTGGGGTGCAGGAGACCCCTGGGAAGGTGATTCCTGAGCTTGTCAGGGCTCGGGAAAAAAGAACGAGACTCCAGTCCTCACCCCATCCCTCCTGACCCCCCAAACCCCACTCAGTCTTCTCCAGGACGCTGCACAATGAGGAGGCTTCGCGTGTGGCCCCTGGGGACATCGCACCAGGCCCCGACACCGCAGACTCCCGGCCAGATACTGCACCCCACCAAGGGTCGCCAGGCAGCCTGGGGCCAGGCTGGGGGGGCTTCCTGGATAAGCCGGAGCTGGGCAACACCACCAAAGAGCTGGACAACTCGAGCCTGGCCCTGGGCAATGTGACAGGGGAGCTGAACCCGGCCACCATGCTGGACTGGACGGCACCAGAGCGGGTGCTGAGCCCCGGGCGCTCGGGGCTGGAGGCGGCAGGGGAGGAGCTCTGAGTGCCCCTGGGACCTGGGCTTGGGGGGCTTTAGGGCCCTGGCACGGACAGCAGCAGACCCATGGAGCATGAGGCCGGAGGGTTCACAGCTGCTCCCAGGACCGCTGGGGACCCCGAAACAGACCTCAGAGGACCAAGACTAAGAAGCACCCCCAGAGAGGCCCCCTAGCACCTCATGAACCTCTCTGGATGCTGATGTGGCCACAGAGCCAACAACACACCCCCTTTTCTAAGACTTCATGAGCTTAAATAAAGTATTTTGACAGAACACGGCTGGCCTGAGGTGGGGTGAGGGGTAAAGAGGAGTTTGGGGTTCCCGGGTCTCTCCAAAGGAGGGGCTGGACCAAGTCCCCAGTCTGGGTGGGGAAACGGAGGCAGTACTAGCCGAAGGACCCAAGAACACAGCTGGGGAGGGATAGGGGACCTCAGTGGCACTTCTGCTGTGGTAGCTGCTGGGGTCCCCTACACAGAGGGCTCTTTCAGCAAAGGGGTGCCCAGCCCGGGAGTAGACAGGAGTGTGGGGGTCCAGGGACCCAGCACTAAGGATGGAACCCAAGGCCTTTGCACTGAGCTACAGCCCAGCCCTTTGTATTTTTTTTTGCCGCATGGTCTAAGTTGCTAAGTTGCCCAGGCTGACCTTGAACTTGCCATCCTCCTGCCTCAGCCTCCTGAGCAGTGGGGATGACAGGCGTGCACCACCCCGCCTGGCCACACGGGTAGGACTTAAACACACTGGGATGCAGGACCAGAGCTCTGCTTTTATTGCGCTGGTGGCTTGGGGGAGCCCGCGGGAAGCCGGGTGTGGGCTCCCGGGTTCCCCTCCTGGAGGGTCTGTGAAGGTGGCTTTGAGGAGATGAGTTGAGGGAGGGGTCTCAAGGGACACAAGGAACCAAGTCCCGCATAGGCTGGGGACTGGGAGGGTCCGGCCACCCCTCCCGGTGCGTCCTGAGTCAGAGGGGGGCCCGGCGGGGCAGCGGACACCTGGGCTGGCAGTTTCTGGGGTGGCTGCTTCCTGCGCCCCTCCAGATGCCCCAGAGTCAGAGAAGCCAGTGTCCTGAGGGCCCAGGGGACGAATCCAAATACCACAGAGACATTGTGACGACAAAATGCACGCAGTTCCTAGAAAACACCCCGTCCCCCCAGCCCGCTGGTCAGCTGGGCACCGCCTCGGTCTTCAGCCTTTTGGGGGGCCTTGGAGGGGCTGGGCTGTCGGGCTGCTCCATTTTGGGGCTGCAGGGCTCAGGCTTGGGCAGGGCGGGCACACAGCCATTGAGCTGGGCCACAGAGTCTTCGTCGCTGTCATCTTTGGGCTTGAGCTTGGGTGCGGGTGGCCGGGGCAGCGGGGGCAGCGCCCGCTCCAGCACTCGGGGCCCGTGCCAGGCGGGGATATCCAGCCCCAGGTGTCGCATAAGCCCGGCCATCACGTCGTCCACGTAGCCGTGGATGCGCAGGTCGGCCTGGCGGTCCTGCGGGGCGGGAGGGTCAGGCGGGGCGTGGGCGGGTCAGGCGGGGCTGGGGACACCGGGCAGGGCAGGGGTGGCCGGGCACCTACGTGCTTGGTGGGCTGCAGGTTCACAATGACCAGGCGGCCGCCTCGGCGCTTGGTGGCCAGGGGCAGATTCCCGCTGGGCCGGATCTGCAGGGAGGTGCCCAGGGTGATGGACAGGTCCGCGTTCCTGGGGACAGGGAGGAGGACACGCGCTGGGGGCCGAGGTCCTGCTGGCTCCTCCCACCAACACCCTGCGTCCAGCCGAGGCCTGGGTGCTGCCCCCACTAAGAGTGCGGCAGGAACGGTGGACCTCGGCCCCACCGCCTGGCAGGGGCACTGTGTATGTGGGGTCTACACAGCAAACTCACTTTGGTGCACCCGCCTCAGTTCCCGCCAGCAGCACCCGCCCAGGGCCGTGGGGAAGGACGGAGGCTGGGAAGTCCCTGCCATGGAAGTCTGTCTGTCTGTCTGTCTTTCTTTCTTTCCTTCTTATTTTTTGGTAGTGCTAGGGATGAAACCCAGGGCCTCTGCACTGAGTTACATCACTGACCCTCTTTATTTTTTTGAGATAGGGTCTCAGTAAATTGTCCAGGTTGGCCTTGAACTTGGCATCCTCCTGCCTCAGCCTCCGCGAGTGCCAGGATGACAGCTGTGTGTACAACCCGGGAGAGGAGACCTTTCTGACCCAATCTCCAGGCCCATCCCCAGCCCTGCATGCTGGTCAGCTTGTTTCTGCCCGTCCCTGGCCTGTCCCACGACCCCACCATGGGCGCAAGCAGGAACAACAGACCTGCTGGCCTCGTCAGCGAGGGCCAGGTCCCGCTCGGGCAGGGCGTCCTCCCAGTCCAGGATGGTGTCTCTCAGCTCCCCGCTGTGGAGGAAAGCCCAGGGCTCAGTGGGCCCTTTGTCCCGTGGGGGTCTGGGCCGTGGGGACAGTCACTCACCGGCAAGCCCGCAGTCCCCGTGCCTTGGCCACTGTGCAGAACCGGCCAGTGGCCTTGAGGCCCATGGTCCCCACGACTGTGTCCCGGACATACTGCCTGCGTCAGGGAGGAGAAGGCTCGGTGAGCCCGGCCTGCAGCCCTGCGTGGGCCACTCTCACGGTTTTCTCTTTTTCTTTTTCTTTTGTCTTTTTGAGACAGGGTCTCGCTATGCAGTTCAGGCTGGCCTTGAGCTCACTTTGTATCTCAGGCTGGTCTCAAACTCACGAGGATCCTCCTGCCTCAGCCTCCTGAGTGCTGGGATTACAGGCATGCACCACCACACCTGGCTCCAATGACACAATCCTTGTGAGTCTTCTGCAGGTTTAAGACGAGGCCTGGGTGGATGAGGGTAAGTGACTGGCGTCCTTTTAAAAAGGCAGCGGACAGCCAGGTGCAGTGGTGCTGGCCTATAATCCCAGCACTGTAGAAGGCTGAGGCAGGAGGATCGCCAGTTTGCACCCAACTCGGGCAACTGAATGATTTAGGGCCAGGGCTGCAACCTCCATGAGGGCCAGGGAGGTAGGAAGGGGCCACCCCAAAATTTTCCGAGGGCCCAGCCCTGCAGGCTCCACGACTTGGCCTTCTGACCTGCAGCCCGGGAGATGTCATCTCTGTGAACTGAAGGCCCCAGTTTCGGGCACCGGCAAACAGGCTCGATTCTGCCCCCTCCCTGGGCCTCCCTCCTCACCGCCCCTGGGTCTTGGGGACGTTGCTTGGCCTGTGCAGGTTCCCTTGGAGAGTGACAGACCTCAGGGCCCGCTGCTGAGCCCCCCCAACACCCGCCACACGACACTCACGTCTTACACTTGGCACATTCTTCTACAAACATGTTCCCATGCAGCTCCGCCAGTTTGTTCCTGGGGGGCAGGCAGGAAGCGGCTGAGCGGGGGGAGGGCTCCCCAGATATCCTCCGCCTCCTCAGGGATACCATGCCAGCCCACTGACGCCCTCTCTCTGCTCTTCCAGCTCTGATGCCCCCATCTGTGTGCTGTGCACCCCTGGGCAGGAAGCTCAACCTCTCTGGGCCTGAGGGATCCTGAACCACACAACTGACCCCAGCTCTGCCCACAGGCACCCAGCCCCTTCATAACACGCCACCCTCCTCTGTAAGAGCAGGGCAACCTGTACAACTTGAGCACAAGGCCGGGCTGAGGTACACAGTGCGACCCTGCCTCAAAAAACCAGGGCCGGGAGTTTGGCTCAGTGACTTAAGCACCTGTCTGGCAGGTGCAAGGCTATGAGTTCGATCCCTGGTGCCACAAAAAAAAAAAAAAAAAAGAGCAGGGCAACCTGGTGTGGCTGGGGGGGAAGGGCAGGAATTCAAATTCCCAAATGTTTGGAATAAGGCGTGGTATGCAGTAGGTGCTCAATAAATGCCTGCCGGGCATGCCCACTCTGGTTTACACTGGGATGCGGTACGTGGTGTGAGACCCTGGGGTTCTCTACACTCCCGCCCTGGTGTAGGGGGACACACCTGTCACCCTGGCACACAGGGGCCATCTGTCCCAAAAGGGGAAGAAGCTGTCTGGACCCTGGACGGTCACTGTACCCCAAGGCCCCCGGAGGCGGGATCATTCTTTCTTGGGGAATTGACAGGTGGAAACTTTAAAAACTGCACCATTCAGAGTTACCCGGCTCCTGGAGAAACTATATTTTCACAGCAAAGGGGTGGAATTAGACTCAGGGTCACCCTCACAGAAGGAAACGGAGACTGAGGGGTGCATGCGGCTCTGGGGTGAGCACCGCCTAGCTTGTATGAGGCCCTGGCTCCCAGCCCTAGCTTGAGGGGGAAAAAAAATCACTCTTGTTCCCCACTAATGATCAACATAAAACCAATAAAGATGGATAGTAAAAAATCCCAAATCGGCCACTGTTGGTGGTACAGGTCTATTATTATATCATTTCTTTGGGAGGCTGAGGCAGGAAGATCCCAAATTCAAGTCCAGCCTGGAAAACTTAGCAACTGAGCAAGACCCGGTGCGGCACCAGGGATTAAACTCACAACCTCACACCTGCCAGACAGGCACTTAAGCCACTGAGCCAAACTCCCGGCACTAGTTTTTTGAGGCAGGGTCACACTGTGTAGCTCAGGCCGGCCTTGCGCTCGCGTTGTAGCCCAAGCCGGCCTCGAACGCACAACGCTCCTCCTGCCTCAGCCTCCTGAGTGCTGGGATTAAAGGCGTGCGCCACCACGCGAGGCTCACGTCGGGCGTGTACCTGGAGGGGGCTCGGTACCTGGGGAAGCCGGAGCGCACGTGCAGCCCGTCCACGTTCTGGCTGACGACGAAGTTCAGAAGCCCCACGCGCTCCAGCTGCACCAGCGCCATGTGCGTGCGCGTGGGCCGCGCGCTCTCGAAGGTCGTGTCGAACTTGGGCGCCAGGCCCCGCTCCTCCATGGTCCACACGCCGTGGGGGCCCCTGATGGCCGCGGGCGGGGGCGGGGAGCGACGGGTTCGGAAAGACGGAATGGGAGAGAAACAGACCGGGCGACAGAAAGAGAGGAGGAGACAGAGGCATAATTGGAGACCGAGAGGGAGAGAATTAGATTGGAGGATGCAGAGACGGACAAAGAGACGGAAAGGAAAGAAAGCAAGACAGAATTGGAAAGAGATGGAAAGAAAGCAGGAGAGGCAGAGGAGAGACAGAGAAACAGAGAGAGAGAGAGAAAGAACAGGTGAGCAGTAGTTAGTTATTTGTTCAACAAACACTTGGCTACTGCCGCGGGCTGCCCTGACTCTGATCCTGGGCTGGATGATACTGGGGTCTTGTTTTGGTTTTGGTTTTTTGAGGCAGGGCCTCACTATATAGCTCAGGCTGGCCTTGAACTCCTGGCGATCCTCCTGCCTCAGCCTCCCGAGTGCTTGGATTACAGGTGTGCACCACCATGTCCAGCTTGCTGGGGTCTGGGTGGACCTAAGCCTCTGCCCTCAAGGTGGTCTTGACTTTGTACAGGAGACACAGGTACAAAAGCCCTCCAGCCCTCCACCCAGGTGGGGAGGCTACCTGGAGGAGGCTGGTCGCCTCCTGCAGTGTAAGAGGGATGAAGAGGCCCAGGGCCTGGTCTTCGAGGCTGAGAGTGGAGAGGTCACTCAGGGCTGGGTCAGAGAAGGCTTTGAGCTCTAACCTGGTGCTTGGAATTCTACTGTGGCAATAGGGAGCCATAGCAGGTTGTAGGGGAGGGGAAGCATTCATGCCTTAGAAGTTTAACATTCCTTTAAGAAAAAGGAATCTGTTCTCCTGCTGTGAAAGATGCCAGAGGCTTCAGAAAAAGAAATAAATGCAATTCATTGCTCTTCAGGGAAGGGTGGCACACTCACCTACCTATGGGAGACACCAGTTTGAGACTCTTTAACTCTTCTTTTCTTTTTTGGTTTTTCAAGACAGGGTCTCAGTATATAGTCTAGGCTGGCCTTGAACTCGTGGTGGTTCCTCCTGCCTCAGCCTCCTGAGTGCTGGGATTACAGGGGTGTGCCACCACGCCTGGCAAAACCCTTGCTTTTCAAGAACAACTCTTGTCTAACATAGGCTGTTGGATACAGTGGGGATTTCAATCAGTAATATGGCCCCACACCCTCATTTAGGGGTGAGGAAATAGTTCCCAAAGGTAAAGCCACTTACTTGCCTGACACCAATCTTACAGGAAAAATGTTTGTAAGTGTGAATGAAATTAACTGTTCCTGATATTGTTTCCCTGTGGTAACAGAATCCAAGTAAGTGGCTGCCCTGTCTGCCTAAAGACTACATTTCCCAGCATGCCTTGCAGCTATGTGAGATCAGGTGACCAGGTTTTCCCAACATCCCTTGCACTAGGTAAGATCAGATGCTCAGGTTTTCCCAGCATCCCTTGGAGCTAGATTCAGACCAAGTGACCAGGTTCTGGCCAATGAGGGAAGTAGGATGTTGGCTGTAACTTCATGAATGGGTCTTCCCCACGCATAGCACCAGGGACTCAGACAGAAGAAAGGCAGGCTGTGGGATGAGCTCTGCGGCTCCAGGGAGGCCCCTGGAAGGATGGGGGGCCCACCTGTTTCCCGCCCATGCTCACAGACCTGAAGTCAGGGATGCCTGAAGCGGTACTGATGCCAGCACCCGTGTGGAACACCACACTGGATGACTGCCAGATCAGCCCGGCCAGCTCCCACACCTTCCGATCCAGCTCCTCCGGGGGGTCAAAGATCTGGTGGGAGACAGGAATGGAGGGGTGCAGATGTGTCTCCCAGGTGGCAAGGGCCTGAGCCACAGCCTCACCCGTTTTCACCTTGCCCAGGGAGGAGGATGGACTGGAAGACAGCTTATCCTCACGGTCCTCCCCTGCCCTCTCTGCCCGCTGCCCTCAGCCCTCCATGGGCCCACCTCCCTCGGACCACGCCCAAGTCCTCCTGCAGCTCACAGGGCCCTGCATGACCTGCCCGCCTGCTCCAGCTTTCCCTGTTCCCCCTCTACCCCTTGTTCCCCCTGCTCCAGCCACACAGCCTCCTCACTGCTCCTGTGCCGTGCTGGCTCCATGCTACCTACCCCAGGGCCTTTGCATAGGGCATGTGCTGCACCTGGAATGTTCCTTCCCCAGATCTAGCCCTGGCTCTTTCCTTCTCCTTTAGATTTTGACCCAAATGTCACCAGTGATGCCTCCCCCAGTCACTTGGTTTCAGTGAACCTCTTGTCTGTCCCTTCCACAGAACTGGGATTTAGCCTGTTTTCGCTGCCTGCATCTGTACACTTAGATAATGCCTGGGCTTCAGTAGGTGCTCAAGAAATGTTTGTGGAATAAAGTGAATAACAGTGGCAGGAAGAGCAGGCCCTGGAGGGGCTGAAAGCTCTTCCTAGTGGCTGGAAGACCTTAGTGGCACACCCTGTCCAGGGTCTGACATCGCAGTCCCGTCCTGGAACTACATCCTTCTCCTCCCCATTAGCCCATCAGCCCGTTCCCGACCCGGGTCCCCCTCGTGGTCCCAGTCAGATGACCCCAAAAGTCGGGCAAGTCCCGTGCAGGGCGCTCAGGGGGTGTCGCCTCCTGTGCCCTGCTCTCTGGGAAGTCCCTCCCATTGTCTAACCTCAAGTGCCTCCTGATATTCCCACAATGCCCCGGTACCTGTCCTCAGCCCTGCCCTGGCCGTGGAAGTGGAGGCGACCTTCGGGGGATCCGCCGCCGTACTCACCTCGGGGAGGCCACACTTGCCTTTATCCGCATAGGGCGACAGCCCCGCCGCGTAGTTCACCGACATCGTCGCTGCTACAATGGGAACAATAAAGTTTCCCTTGTTGAGGCTGGTTCCGCCGGAAGTGGGGCGGGACGGGGATGGAAGGAGGAACTGTATTCCCTACCTCTTCCTCTACGGCGCATGCGCCATGTAGTGACGCTGACGGCGCCATTTTAAGTACTGGAACAGAGGAGCCTATTTGACTGGTTTCCTGATTGCCAAGAGGGGACTGTCCGGTGACTGGGGTGGGAATCTGGGTTCCGGTCACCCCTAAAATGAGGAGAATAAGTGGTCAATGGTCCCTTTCACTTTTTTACACATTAGGAGGGAGGCAGTCCCATACACTGGAGACCAAGGACCCTGGTGCCAAAGAGGGCTTTGCATGAGCGCTACCCTGGCGGATGGGGGACTGCGGCTTACAGCACCGGCCCCCCGCTGAGATCAGAGAAGCTGATCGAGGTCATTGATGCTGGTGGCCTTGGAGAGCCAGTTCAGAGACACGTGTCGAGCTCTTGTCTGATGCGAAGCAGCAAAAACGGCAGCGTCCTTACCCTGTGTGACTAGGCCAGGGCCGCACAGTGGGATCAGGGTGTGGCGGGAGACCCAGAGGGCGCAGGGTGAGGAGGGAGCTCCGAGGAGGCTCCCAACCCAGCTGGGGACCTCCCTCCTGGACAGGGGATGGGAGCCCAGAGCCAAAGACAGCGCCGGCGTTAGAGGGGTGCAGGAGCGGCCTGCGGGTGGCAGGAGGGGCAGACTAAACATTCCAGGGGTGACACTGCGAATGCAATGGCTGGGGTGCGGGGAGCTGCATCCCAGCGATGGCTGCGGAGAGGCCTGGTGTCTTCCCGCCCAGAGCCCCAAGGCCAACAGCAGCCTGGCTGCCAGCGGTCTCCTCCCTCGCTGTCCCCCCGGGGTGATCAGGTGTCGCCGCCGCGCACTGGGAGCCGCTGGTGCGAGCCGCGGCCCAGCTGGGAGTGGGTAACCGGAGCCACCTGGGCTGGGGACAGGTGCTGGGCGCTGGAGCCGCAGGAGGTAGGAAGGCAAGGGGGTGCGGGTCCCTGGTGGAGGCCAGGAGCGGGGTGGGCGCTGGATTCTGATCCGACTCAAAGGGCACCCTGCCTGCCCCCCAGCCTCGGGGGGTCTGCAGGGTGTGGCTCTGTCCCCCACCATTGCTCAGCACCCCACCGGGCATCAGGCCCTGCGCCGCCAGCACCACCTCTCCCAGGAAGCAGCTCCCCAGGTCTGCGGGCGCCGCCCCTCCCCCATGCCCAGGCAACCCGGGGGCTCTGGGGCGGGTGTGTGGTCACGACTGCTCCGCTGTGATCGAGGTTTCCTGAGTCGGGGGCAGAGGAAAACGGTCGGGTGGCCGGTGAGTGAGTGGATGCTCTGGTTGGTAGAGGAGTGGGCGCATGGGTGAGTAGATGGGTTGGTGGGTGTTGGGTGGGCGAGTAGCTGGGTGGATAGACAGGTGGACGGATGTTTGGATGAGTGGATGTCGGGTGGGGCAGGTGAGTGGATGGATGGGTGGATGGATGGATGGGTGGAGAATGGGAGGATGGGTGGGCGGGCGATGGGTGGACAGGTCGGAGCGTGTGGAGTGGCGGACGTAGCGCTGTGGTTGAAGGTGACAAAGGGCCGTCATGTGGGGGCGCAGTCGGTGGGCAGTGACGCGTGCGTTGTGGACGTCTGGCTGATAGGCGGGAGAAGGGGTCCCAGGTGAGCAGCGGGTGGCAGGAGGAGGTGGGGCGTCCCCGGAGGGAAGAGTGGCGGAAGCCTCCCCACTGCAGCCCCTGCCCGGAGGCAGGTGAGGACTTCACGGAGACCCCTGCGCAACCCAGGGCGCCAGGCCCACGCCGCAGAGCGCCCCCGGGCTAGGCCTGACAGATTGTCACACCCGCGCATGCGCAGGTGGAGGGACACGCCCACACTTCTTGCTCAGTAAGGCCGTCAGCTACACCGCACCCGCCCCGGGTGACACTGCTGTCACCCACAGTCTCCAGGCTAGCAAGTGGCTTGGCTGCAAGGGTCTCCTGTCTGAGTAGCCAACAAGCGCACAGCACAGAGGCCTCAGCCCTGCTTCCAGTTCCCAAGGAGCCCTTGATTGTTGATCAGAGCATGGGATTTTGCGACTGGGTTGTAGGCAATGAATAGGAGTTCGTTAGAGAAAAAGATAAAAGACCTTGACAGAAATCACTCTGCCAATAAAATCTGCCCTCGTAGGCGGGGAAAGTGAGACTCAGAGAAGAAGAGTGAGTAGCTTGCAGGCCATGCAGCAGGATGCTGTGGGTGATGGAGCCGGCTGTGTCCGGTTCTGGGAGCCCGCGTTACCCAGGGAGGAGGCAGCGGTTCTCGTGGTGGGAGCAGGAGTGTCTCGCGCACCTCAGGCCCGGGTTCCTCACCCCGCTGTGCCCCTTCCCCAGGTGGCCGGGCGCTGGCTATGAAGACTCTCCGAGCCAGATTTAAGAAGCCAGAGGTGAGTCTCCTGCCCGAGGTCCCCAGTCAGGCGCTCCTGTCTCTGGGGTCCGGCCGAGGACCCACTTGGCCCCCAGCGCTCACTGGACTCGTCTTTGGCAGCTTGGTTACACTGGGGCCTGCCCTGCTCAGGAGTCTTCTGTGGCTCCCCAGTACCCTCAGGCCTAAGTCCCCTCCCTTTAGCCTCTCCCTGCCCAGCCTCCCTCCTCCCTGCCGCCCCCGCTGCCCTCACCTCCCTGGTGCTTCCAGGCTCAGTCTTCCGGCCACCAGCCCACGGCCCCAGCGGCCCCCCAGGGTCACGGGGCCCTCAGTGAGGTCGCCCCTCGGGCCTCTGTCTGCGATCATAACCGGTTCTGCTTCACGCTGCCACTGATGCCTTCCTTCCTTCCTTCTTTTCTTTCCTCCAATCCTAGCTCATTTTTGCATTTTTATTTACTTGAATTTGAATACTCTAAAGTCCTCACCATGGGCTTTGCGGAGTGGGCTCGTCCCACCGTCACTAAGTCTCTGAGGTCAGAGCTTCGATTATCCTCACATTGCAGACGAGGAGGGCGGCCGGAGAGGTTAAAAAACTTGGTCAAAGTCTTCCAGCCAGGGAGGGAGACAGCTGGCTTCTCCAGGGCTGTGTTACTAGGAATTGAATCGGGCCGGGTATGATAGCACACGCCTTTAATCCCAGCACTCCGGAGGCTGAGGTAGGAGGAGCGTTGTGAGTTCCAGGCCAGCTTGGGCTACAACGCGAGCAAAAGGCCAGCCTGAGCTACATAGTGTGACCCTGCCTCAAAAAACTAGGGCCGGGAATTTGGCTCAGTGGCTTAAGCGCCTGTCTGGCAGGTGCGAGGTTTTGAGTTTGATCCCTGGTGCGACAAAAAAAAAAAAAAAAAAAAAAAAGAATCGGGCTTGGGGAGAGAATGGAGACGGGAAAGTGGGTTGATTAATAAAAAGGCAGAGTTAGGGGCCTGGTGGCCCACGTATGACTGTCATCCCAGCGTTTGGGGAGGCTGAGGCAGGAGGATCTCTAGTTCAATCCCAGACTGGGCAATTTAGAGACTTAGTAAGGCCCTGTGACAAAATAAAAAATAAAAAACGATCAGAGGGTGTAGCTCCTGGGTTTCATGCCCAGTACTGGAAGAAAAAAAATAAAAATAAAATAAAAGGCGGTATGAAGTCTCAGAGGGCGCGGGTGGCGAGGGGACGGTGCTGCGTCCGCAGCGGCAGGGCCGCCTGGTCTCTGTCCTCCCGGCCCGCGGGCGCCTGGCCACCTCCCCCTCCCGGGCCTGCCCTTCTCTGGTTTCACAGCAGGCAGCAGAGTCAGGTTCAAGCTTTTGTGCAGCAGCCCCGAGGGAAGAAAGCAAACACCGTGACTGCGGCGCGGCCTCCCGGCGTCCCTGGGCCCCGC